>PVHP010034382.1:0-19397 GCA_004024765.1 Zapus hudsonius
GAAATATACTTTCTTCTATACATATTGATAGCCAGGTAAGTTTTCAAACATTTCAATAAAATTTGCCTGTGAACTATAAGAAAATAAAAGTGCTGTTTTATTTCACATCATTTATAAGCCTAGGATGCAAAAACAAAACTAAATGTACAAAAAGTCATAAACAAAGAGCAGAGAAACATGAATGTGAACATAAACAGAATCTGCTTGTCAAAAAGGAAAAAAAAATGAAGCTTGGGATGGTGCTGCCCACATTTGATCCTAGCACTCGGGAGGGAGTAGGAGGAGGATTGCTGTGAGTTTGAGGCCAGCCTCGGCTACAGAGTTCTAGGGCAGCCTAGGCTAGAGAGAGAGACCCCCAACTCAAAAAAAGGGAATTATCTATCTATATCTCCTTATACAAATTTTAGAACTAGTCAGAAGTAATATAAAAACAAAGTCCTAAAGTGAAAAAAATAGCTTAGTTAGGTCAAGTATTTAAGCATTGTAAAATTATTATTTTGGAAATTTTAAAAAAATATTTCATTTATTTATTTGAGAGAGATAGAGAAAAGGAGACAGATGGAGCAAGAGATAATGGGAACATCAGGGCCTCCTGTCACTGCAAATGAAATAAATCAAGGCCATATCATGTGTTATTAAAAGAAATTTAGACATGGGACAATTCATAGCAATGGTTTTCTGAACAAAACAGTATATGTTTAAAATCATCAACCCAAGTGAGGATTCCTCTATAGACTGACTGCATGCCTCCCAGACATTCTCTTACAGGAAGTTCTTCCTAACCTGCTTTCCATGGATGGTACACTCCCGTCTATTCTTCTCTGTCTCAGAACACCTGCACTTGTCTTTCCTGGTGAGCGGTGATCTGGTTAGGGCAACGATTGGGTCATATTCTTCCAACTGCAGCATCTTACCCTAGGTCCCCAGCATGAAAATGAGTCTCAGTAAATGGATGTTGTATGAATGAATTAACCAATTCAATTAACAATTTCCCACAAATCCTAAATCACAATGATCAATTTTAAATGACTTCTAAAGTTACTTCTCCTTTATTATTTTTAGATTGTACTATTACCTGATTTTTAGAGAAAATATATCTACTTTCAACTGGTAACACATTTTCAGCCTTGTTGGAACAAGCAATTTTTGTGATTTATTATTTGAAATTTGTTTTGTAGGTTTTCGAAACTTACATATTGATGACCAGATAACTCTCATCCAATACTCATGGATGAGCTTAATGGTGTTTGGATTAGGATGGAGATCCTACAAACATGTCAGTGGGCAGATGTTATATTTTGCACCTGATTTAATCTTAAATGAGTAAGTAGTGATTTTTGGTGTTCTTGTTCTTATTATGAGTTTTATTTTAGGTTAATTTTCAAAACTGCATTTCAGTACATCATTTTATATTGTCATAAAATAATAGAAGTTTCCTGATTTCTGAAAATTACCACAATATACTACCTTATCTGCTAATATTGTATTGACATATATTCATTTTACATAGTTCTGCAGTTCCTAGGACCTTTCATATGAGTCTATAATATACTTTGACGTCATTCCTCCAGTACTCCACCTCCTTCCATCGTGCCCCTCAATTCCCCTAGACAGTTTCTTTCCACTTTCATGTTCTACATGCTTACATGAATTCATGCATATCTTTCTGAGTCTCACTTAACTTGCTTAATGTGATAATCTGTAGTTGCATCCATGCTCCTGCAAATGATATAATATTATTCTTCTTTATGGTTGCATAAAATTCTATTGTGTACCTATTCTACATTTTTGTTAAATTATGAATTATGATGCTCGCTATAGAGGGAATTAGGTTCAAAGCCAGCTGAAAGACTCAAGCCAGGGGAGCATTCTTCTTCTTGCCCATCACAGAGAAATCTCCGAGGGTAAAAGGAGTATAAAGGAGGCACATGCATACACACCTGGAAGGCAAAGCATAAGAAATAAACAGTCTTCACATAAAATACCAGAGAGGATTAAGAAAGAGTGAAGGGGCCTGGACAGATGGCTCAGAGATGGAGGTGCTTGGCTGCAAAGCCCAAGTACCCAACTTATTCAGTTATTCAGCACCCATATAAAGCCAGATGCACAAAGTGGCACATGCATCTGGAATCCATTTGTAGCAGCTGGAGGCCCTGGTGCACCCATTCTCTTTCTCTCTATCTCTGTCTCTCTGTCTCTGTCTCTCTCTTTTATCTCTCTGCTTGAAAATGCATAATTTAAAAAAATGAAGGACTCAGAGATTAAAGAAAGACAGTACATTATAAAAAAGCAAGAAAGAACCCCCAAAACAAGACACATGTAGGAGGCAATTGGGAAAATTCCCAGCAGAAAGAAATGCCCCACCCAAGGGGAGAGACAGAGTTACACACGGGTGCTCAGGTGAAACCACGGGAAGAAGCTGCTACATTTTCTTTATCTGATTCTCTGTTGTTGGACAGCTAGGTTGATTCTGTAACTTAGTTATTGTATAGAATGTTGCTTACAGTAAACACTGATGTGTAAGTAACTCTGAGATAGCTTGAGTTGAATGAAGTGCTCCCAATAAATACCAAGGAGTAGTAGAGCTGGGCCATACAATAAATCTATTTTTAGCTTTTGTGGAACCTTCCTACTGATGTCCATAGATGTTCAACTAGTTTACACTCCCACCAGCAGTGAATAAGGGCTCCCTTCTCTTTGCATCCTCACTAGCTTTACTTGTTTTCTTAAAGACGACCATTCTGACTGGGGTGAGTTGGAATCGCAATGTAGTTATAATTTGCATTTTTTGTGATGGCTAGTGAAGTTGAGCATTTTTCATGTTGATCATTTGCTTTTCATCTTTTGAGAACTGTTACTTCATTAGTTCATTTACTGACTGATTTATTGGTATTGAAGGTATTAATCCTCTGTCAGATATGTAGTGAGCAAAAATTTTCTCCCCATTCTGTACATGGTCTTTACACACAATTCGTTCCTTTGCTGTGGAGCGTTTTTATTTCACACAACCCCCATTGTCAATTCTTGTCAATTCCTAAGCAATTGGAGTCTCTTTTAAAAAGTCCTTATCTATGACTAAAGAGAGGGGAATCAATATAATTGAATCATTTGTTTTAGCAGTTTGTTACTTAGAGGCTTTCTCTCTTATCTCAATGCTACAGTTACCTTTTTGGTGAGCAGACAACTCATCAGAAGCAATGAATGGGAGGAAAGGGTTTTATTTCAGGCTTCCTGATTCCAAGGGAATTATCACCATGGCAGAGGAAGCTGGCTCCCGCCATCATACTTGCCATAGCAGACGTCACCATCAGATGGGATCTCTATATACCTTAGTAAGGCTAGACTCAAGATCTGCCCCTAGTAACATGCCTCTTCCAGCAGGGTTTTGCCTACTGTATACTTAAGTAGGAAGTTTAATTTTAATCAAATATACCTCAGGCTAAGGGGGGGGGCGGACATAGAGTTACATTCAAACCACCACATCCTACCCCCTGAGTCCTGTAGACTCATAATCATCTCACCATATAAAATGTACTTAGTCTAACTTTAAAGTACCCAAGTCTTTACCAACTTTAACATTGTTCAAAAGACCAACATCTCATCTGAGATTCAAGACTGGCTCTTAACTGTGAGCCCTGTAAAATCAAGATACAAATTACACTTACGCATGTATTAGTCTTCACAGTTTACAGATTATTTTCATGCTTCATTCATTTATTTCACAATTCCCTGAAACAAGTAAAGAATTAGCATTCCTTAACTTAATAGTTTATGAGAACAAGACGCAGAGAATTAAATAAACTGCAAAGAATCTGAATGGCAGGATACATCTCAGCTCTTCTGAATCAAAATCCAGGTCTATTTTCACTATTTCTGCTAGCTTCACCTGGCTAACATGGGTGTTATAATGCAGTGAGCAGATGAGAAAATATTTCAAATAAGTGTCCTCAAGCTTCTTTTCTCAACTATGTAATGCTTGCTAATGTTATATTTTTCCTATATTAGCATACATTTCCCCTAGAAAAGGTCACAATGCAGTTTCTATGTACTGAACCAATTCTCCCATTGAATTGCATACAAAATTATATATATCTACATATGTACTTACATGTATACTACATACAAATATACACACATATATGTATGTATGCATATGTATATCATACACATACATATATACATGAAGAAATATGTATATATACATATACATATATACATGTATGCACACACATGTGTGTGTTGCTGTGTATGCTTTCATGGAAAAACTTAGTAGTAAATAAAGTATTTCTCAGCAACCTTTAGCTCTTCATACTCAACTTCTGTAACTGCTCTACTGTCTTTGTTCTGCTATAAAAAGTGTAATAATAAAAAACTTAATTTTGATTGTGTATATATATTATTTTCTAAATTTAAATTTTTTGCCTCGAAATATTTGAACCATACTGCACAAAATTTTAAAGACATTTACAAGTCCAAATATTGCTTGCTTATTAAAAGTGTTAATCTATTCGAAATTATATTCCCTGACAAATTACCTAAACTGGCTAATACATTGTGTTTTTTTTTTCTGTTGATTTTTTTGTGCATGTTGTGCATGGTGCAAGACAGCGGATGAAAGAGTCATCGTTCTATTCATTGTGCCTTACCATGTGGCAGATCCCACAGGAGTTTGTCAAGCTTCAGGTCACCCATGAAGAGTTTCTCTGTATGAAAGTGCTGCTTCTTCTTAATACAAGTGAGTACAAGTAACTAGCTTTTAGCTTTTTAGTTTTCAATTCATAAGGCTTAAAGATACAATCATATAATTACATGTGAGAACTAAATCTTAGATTGTAACTGCGTAGGAGGAATATTCAGTTTACTGCCACTGACATTAAGAAAATTATTTGAATTTTTTTTGTATTATGCCTACCACGTATGACTAAAATAGCCAACTCTTTTGATAAGACATGATTAAAGGATCTTCATATTTTCCTAATTATTATAAATGAATTAATATTACATAAACACAAAATATGCTCCCTTCTATCACTCCCCACAAGACACGCACAGTAGTATTTACTATATAAAGTACACAATTTTGTTTGGAGCTACTTTCATTATGTTCAGAGAGACTGACTGTTATAATACATGGTTCCAAAGGTCAGTAACTTAGTGCTTGTGCAGTGTGTCTGCCATACACACCCAGTGCAGTGGGTTGATGAGGAAAGATTAAGCTGCTGGCTCCACCATTTCCCCTGGTTTGGAGTCTACCATGCATGTGAACAGAAATAAGCACTGAATGAGCGGAAGCAGAATGTGAATCAGGTCCAATTCCACAGTACCCACATATGCCAGATCCACAAGGTGGTAGCCCTGTACTTTCTCTCTCTCCCCCCCTCTCCCTCTCTCTCTCTCTCTCTCTGTATTTCTCTGCTTGAAAATGAATAAATAAAATATTTTTAGAAAGATATTAGAAACCAGATTTACCAAGAAAATATAAAACAATTATTTCCCATATGAGGGTGAGTTAGCTATGGGACTGGTTGGAATCTTAAAGACAGATGGAAAAGTTATAAATACCTAAAAAGTATGAAGTAACTGTAAAGATCATAAATATGTATATGGTATGCACCTAGATGTCTACATATGAGTAAAAATGGCACGTTACCAAAGTACTCTTGAGAGACTCCATGCTGTATCTAGAATCTAAGCATTGAAAACTCAAAACCAGAGCGCAGGCTTTGTCTCTTTTATTTATTATGTGGCATTTTTCAAGAGGCATAGAAAGAAGCCAAATACCTCTAACTGACATAATTTTTAAGGTTTTAAAATCTTAGCTGGACATGTACAACTGCATTTAAAGCAAAATGCACTTCCTTATGGAAATGTCGCTAAGAGTCAAGATCCCAAATGTAAAGTAAGGTAAATTGAAGAAATTATGGGATTTTTCTCTGTTTTGGTCAGCTTTCTTGTTGCTGCGCAAAAAGAACCCAAACAAAAGTGCCTTGTAGAGGAATGGGTTTATTTGGCTTACGGACTCGAGGGGAGACTCCATTCTGGCAGGGAAAACGATGGCATGAGCAGAGGGGTGGACATCACCTCTGCCACAGCACCGCAAACAGCGGCAGGAAGGTGTGCCAAATACTGGCAAGGGGGAGCTGGCTTATAACCCCCATAAGCCCACCCCTGACAACACAGCTTCATCGAGGTTGTAAAACCCAAACTGCCATCAGCTGAGGATCGATCTATCAGAACACATTCAATTGTTTGTGGGGGACACCTGTATCAAACCATGACATTCTCTTATCAAAATGGATATGGCTTTAGAAAACAATTCACTTGAGAGTGAAGGTTTACTTGTGGAAAAAAGAGAAAACAAAGAAGCAGCTGGGCTCTGTGCTGGTAGAGAGAGTAGAGTGCTGGCAATGGAGTGAAATAGAAAAACTCCCAACTGTGCTTCAGATGTGAATGCAGTAGTGACTAGAGATTTCAGAGAAAAGCATCTACAGCTGGGTCCATAGGTCCATAATAAGCATACTTACCATGAAAGAGGCCCTGAGTTCAATCCCAATGCACACACAAACACACAAAGGCACATCAAAGGTGCATATCTAAATCATTTGTTAACATCATACTGCAGCTTAGTGAGTACTTGTTAAAATGAGTAATTAGATATGAATGTCTTCCATCACTACTATGATTTATTATTCTTCCAATAATAGAACATTCCAGTGACCTCTGATTCCAAAAAAGCTCCAAGATCTAGGCATGGTAGTGTACGCCTCTAATTCCAGCATTTGATAGGTAGAGCGAGGTCATCCTCAGCTACATCCTGAGTTTGAGGCCAGCCTAGACCACATCACATGACCCCCCTCAGGGACCAAAAAAAGATATTTTTTAAATGCTAAGAAAACAGAGATAATCCATCACAATTAATTCAAAGTAAAGCCAAATACAATCATTAAGATACCAAATAAAAGATATATTCAGATATCCATAGCATTTTCCATTATCAGTTAGAAAATATTATAATGACTACTGTTAAAGTGATAATGAAAAGTTAAATTTTCTAAGAATGATAGTAATAAAATACTTGAGATTTTGGTGCATACAAAATGTTACCAACAGAACTATAGTTTTCCTATAACCCTATAATCTAGCTCAGAAATTGATACCATTAGTTGTTGGTGTCATGTTTTTAACATAACTGCCTTCTTGCAGTTCCTCTGGAAGGGCTGAGGAGTCAAAACCAGTTTGAGGAGATGAGGTCAAGCTACATCCGGGAGCTCATCAAGGCCATAGGCCTGAGGCAGAAAGGAGTCGTACCAAGTTCTCAGCGCTTTTACCAACTTACAAAACTTCTAGACAGCCTGCATGACGTAAGTACTTCATTTTCCAGGGTATTTGTGAATATTCTTTGCGTCTCTCGAACCTTGTAAATAGTAAACTGAAATCTTACTTGGTATGGTTTCCTCAAGTTCATGCTTGTGCTTGTGTCTTAAGAATATTTATATTAAAGACAATGCTCAAAATCCACATTCTACTTTTCATAAGGCTTGTTTTCAAGGTAGCTTGTCCAAGAAAGTTCACTTTAGGCTGTGTGAGCCACCTCAGAGTTAAGTAGTGGCCGAAACACATTATGGTACATTTTCCAAAAAATGATTCCAGGAATTTTAACATTTTGCTGTGTTCTGTTTCATTAAAACCTTGAATACATGAGCATAATGCAATTTGATCATATCCTCTTTGAACCCCCTCCTTCACCCACATTCCTCTGAGGACCCCCCTCTTTCTGAGTCCTCCTTGCTCTATTTCTTTGTATCATTCCTTTTGTCCTCCCCATCCTCCATGACAAAATGTCCATGGGCTCTGAGCAGTGCAGGTCTTGTGGGGTACCTGTAGCTGCTGGGAGATGGTCATGGATGTGCTACTGTAGTCACGTCATGAGGGCAGTGCCCCAAGGTTCTCTTTCCCATCCTGTGTTTCATCATGAATGGTACTTTCCCTAACACTGTCCATATTATTCTAGATGGTAGGTAATGGGGGCTGCTGGTTGGAAGGGGAGAAAAGAGCTAGGCAAGTATTCCTGTTAGAAAATGAAGTCATCGTGCTTGAATGGCTTAGGGATTTATGATTTCTCTTACATGTTTCCTATCCATTTGTTAAACCAACAGCTTGTCAAACAGCTTCACCTCTACTGCTTGAATACATTTATCCAGTCCCGGGCCCTGGCTGTAGAATTTCCAGAAATGATGTCTGAAGTTATCGCTGCACAGTTACCCAAGATCTTGGCAGGGATGGTGAAACCACTTCTCTTTCATAAAAAATGAATGCTGTTGTTTTTTTTCCCCCTTGGAAATTTAATTTTGTGATACGTCTTTTTTTTTTTTGTTCTGGGTAGGATTATGAAGTCTCGTGTTTTTATAATATTCTTCTGAAAGCCTTACATTTATAACATATCATACTGTGTAAATTTACAAGAAAACTTGTGATATTTTAATTTTCTTTGTAAAGAATTAGTAGAATTTTTAAAGTGCTTTTGTGTACCCTTATTTTAAGAGTTTACAAGATTGAAAAGGACTAAAATTGATTGTTGTAGTAAACTATATCTTATTCATATCATTTCATACCATTAAGGTGAGATTTTTTAACTTTTGCATCTAACAAATCTCCTTTAGGTGGGGAAAAAAAACCTTACATTAAATAATAAAAAGCTATTCTATTATAAATGCTACCTCCAGGTAGTTCATTTTGTTTTCCTGATTATATTTCCAAAAATGAATCTTTAAAATGGTAACCAAAATGTAAACATTTCTGGAGGAAGAAATTCACAAATTTAAATAGATTTTCAAAAGTATTTTAATGTAAAAATGCACAGAATTTTAAAACCCTGGAATAGATTGAGGATTCTCATCATGCATTGACCAAGTCCAGTCGAAAACAGAATTCTCAGGAAGTTACGAAGCAGTCATACCACTATTGCAGCATTATGGAAAGGTTTCGGGGTGACAGGTGTTTACTGATGTTTCCTGGGAGAAGGTTGGCCTCTAATAAGGTATTGTGGGTGGAAATGGAACTCAGAAGAGTCCATGTTATGCTTTTGCTTCTCATGCTGGGTGGCGTGGGAAAAGTCAACCTTGCTAGGTCTCAATTTTCTTGTTATTTCTCCTGCCAACTGTTTCTATTGGTCAGGGATGCTCCTGAACAGCTTCTATGAACAAAGAAAGGCTTGTGGAGGGGGGGGGCAGGAAAATATTTTCTTTCTCCACTGCTTATATAGTTGGGGATGGTCTACAATTTCATTGAAGGATAGTAGGCTAGGTGAAACTCAGGTTGAAAATGTCTTGAGTGCCTGTGATCCAAATCCAAGAGAGATATTTTACAAGTAGACAAATCTCAGGTTGAAATTGCTGAGTGCCTCTGATCCAATTCTATGGGAGTTGCTTCAGGAAATATTAGATACCAGTCTAAAACAATATGACCAGTGCCAATCGCTAGAAATCACACAATTTTCTTCCTTATTTGAAAGGAAAATATTTATTTGCAAGACATATGTTTCTTTTCTGAGGTGAGTCACTGCAGATTCATTTATTTTTAAAAAATTGCATACATTTGTAAATATGCATGCAGTGCTTGTATATGCACATATACCAAGTTTATACCACGGGTGAAATCCAATTATTTAAAAATAATTTATGTCAATTATAGTTATATGTTAATTTTTTAAAACAGTGACCCAAGGTAAACAATTTCATCTTATCAAAAATTCATTATCTATAATAATGAATTATTTATGTCATTCTAAATAGAGATAAAAATAAGTGCCAACCAGGACTCATAGCTTGGTTCATTGGCTACATGTGGTAATTATTTCACATAATAACTTTTGTTTATACCATTCAGTGAGAGGTTAACCCAAGTATTAGAAAGTCTTAAAATGAGTAAGGAAATTTTTTCTTCCTTACTGTCTCTTCTCTGACAGATGTGAAACACTTTATAATCTTGACTTGTATTTAAGTCTCCATAATTTTCACACATATTCATATCACCTCTTCACTTTTCAGGTCAAAAATGTCTTTCTAAAAAGGATCTAATTATGCCACTTCCTCACAAAAAAAAATGTACACTGACTTCCAATCAGCTATCACTCATAGCTGTATATTAGAATTTCCAATGGAGGTATTAAATACTCCCATTATCTCCAAAGATACCAGGACTCCATCCTTGCCAATTATATTTTAGTCAACTTAATATGCTTCTGCCATGCTTCTGCCAGGCCAGTCTTTACATGGCATCAATTTTTCTGCAGAAACTCTCCCTTCTGACAAACCCATGCATTTCTCAACCTTCATGGCAGTCTTATATCATTTCTACAAAGTCTTCCTGAGTCTTCTAGGCAGAGCTTTGATTTCCGTGGTTGCTTTTCCTTCAGTGCAACCCTGAATTACAATTCTGACTTCTCTGAGTGTCTGGAAGCCACTAAGGTGGAACCGTAGAGCTTCTTGACTGAGTTCAAGTGCACATTCGGCTCTATTGCTGTGGGTCTCTGTCATTCATCCTTTGGTTACTTTGCTCTGTGACTATCGCCTCTTCATTTCTGTCTCCTCACACTTTTGCTACATCTTCTTTCTCTTTGCCATCTTAAAACTTTCCACCTTTTTCCTATTGTGTGATATCTTATTGACTGATATCTTACTGACTATAATAATCCAGTCAATATGCACTTAATATTTATATGTATTAAGAACAATATTTTATTATTTTTCTCCTAAATTTTGAAACAGAATGAACAGATTATGATTTTCTCCCTTAAGAAAAAAAATCTACTATTATTTTATATTTAAATACAACTGAATTGTTTTGTGTTACAAACCTTAGTATGAAAATTTTCCCCATTTCTGACTTCAACAAACATTTTTTGAGTAGCTACTGTTAGCATAGAAAAACATGCTAATAAGTCTTATGAGAATTTGAAGCTAAAGAAAGACTATGTCACTCAAGAAAGTTAGAGCATTGGTAGTGGTGAAAATCATAGTGTCTGAAAAGTAGTGAACTAATACTTGTTGGATATGGAGGTTTTCATTCATGAGATTTGATAGGCACAAGACATTGTTTCTGTATAATCTTGTTAAGACAAATGCAACACAGTTGTTATCTTAAAAACTAATCAATTAAGTCTTGTCAACAATTCAATTGCATTAAATGGATATGTACATTTGTTTAATGAAAAAAAGCTTTCAATATCATTTTCCAACAAATGTCACCATAATAAAAGTGTCCTGAAGATCTCCCATATACAATGGTTAGCAGAAGTTTTCTTCTGTAAAGTGGTATGGGTTGTGTGACATAAGTAAATAAATATAAGCAGCATCAATTGCATGGGCTCTTTAGCTTGAATATTAGACCCGGAAATCACTAGGTGGGATCGTTAATCTGACTCTTGTTACTTTGAATTAAAACAGTAATTTAATGATAGCTATCTTTTCCCACCAGCACAGCTTGATTTTCAAATAACTGATGTTTCCTAATTTGATTCAACTGGGAAGGAATAAAATGTGTTAGCCATGGGGTTGGGTTTTATTCTAGTCTTTGTTTTGCAACCTCATAAGAATGCTTGTACTCCTGATCTTGGTCTTGACCCACATTTAGATGTCTAAACACCAGGCTTTAATATTTAAGGTTAAGCATAGAAAGAGAGAGAAAAAAAACATTCCCCAAAGAACATGACATTACCAAATGGAAGATATCTATTCTCTAAATCTTTTACTCTAAAAATTCCTACTGCTAACTTGGTAGTCATTGTAACCTTTATCTTCATTTTGCAGGTCATGTTCTTTTTGGTTGCTCGAAGTAAAATTAAATCATAGGAGGGTTACTTAAATAGTTTCCTGAGTTAGAGAAAATATTTCCCTTACAAAGCTCTGAAAATCCATTTGTTTTTACAGCACTGATACCTCCAGCATCAATTGTTATATGATATTATTTTTGTTTCCAATACTTAAAAATGACACTTTATTTAATTTTCACATTTTGATTTCTCTTTGAACCTTGTTATAAATTACATCTTTTGAGTAATGTCACTTTGAAAGCCACAGAATCCTGTGTCTAACCATGGAAAAGAAAGAACCAGTCTCTCTGACAAACCTGCACCTAGGTGCAACATACTTTTGTTCTTTTCTTTTTAAAATTTATTTATTTTTGACAATCTCATATATGTATATATTTTGATCCTACTCACTCCCATTGCCTTCTGTTATCCCCTTCCCAACCTCATCAAACCTTTCTGTTTCTCAATAATTCCTCATTCCGACTGCATATCTTTCTTTGTGACCACTGAGTTTAGTTAGAGCTGCCATGAACATGGGTGAGGGGTCATTTACAGGAGCGCAGGCAACTTAGCAGTGGTTATACCAAATAAAATAAAATAAAATAAAAGACACTTTTAGTTGGGTAATATTGTGTCATTGCTCTTTGTCACATTTAACGTTGATATTTATTTCTATACAGGAATAAAAATATTATAGAATTCTCTCACAAAAATGCCTTTTAAATAACTCTGGCCTATAACTCCTAAATTATTCTCAAGTACAGTGATGGATTTATGATGGACACTATGGTCAGGGTTGACCTGGGACTGTGCCCTAGGTCAATTTGTTATTTGCTGGCTAGAAAAGTATGAGCAAGACATTTCATTAGACCTTGCTCAGCTGCTCTTCAATTAATAGAAATGGAAATGAAACATATACAGGTGTTCACAAATGGCATTTTCCATAATTCTGTTTCCATTTAGTCATAGCTCTGGCTGTAACTTTATCAGACTAATCACCTTGTCCTCTAGTGAAACCAGGGCTCTAGAAAATCCAGTTAATTTACCTATGTTGTACTGACTTACTTGATTTGAAAAGTATGCAATTAATTTCCTGTCAAAAGATAATGGTCTTTTAACCTGTGTCATAAGAAATCTAAAAATAGTATTACTTTTTTATTATGTTTCTAAAGTTAGTAGAACTGATTTTGACATTTTTAACTATCTCTTAAAAGTATAGAGAGCTTGAGTACACACAATCCCTCCAAAAATCTATCCTGTGAATTGCATGTTCAATGACTCTTACTGTGATTCGTACCACTACAAAATCTGACAATGGGGACCGAAACCACGATGAAGACATCCATCCAGAAAATAATACTGCTATCCTGAAGGAAGTTACAAGGAAAGGTCTTCATGCCTGCTTCAATCTGTTAGCTTGTATTCCTTTCAAGAATGGCTAAGACACTCAGTTTTGGCTATGAATACAATTAATTTGACCCATACTGTCATTAATACATCAGGTTTCAGGATAGAAAGTAAATCCTATTAAAAATCTTTAAATTGTTTTAGCCTTGTACATAAAAATCACTCAAAATTTGAAAATATATTTATCCACCCTTAATGATAGCTCATTCTTGTATTTCATAATTCAACAACTACATCCCCTCACAGAAAAAATGAAAAATTTTCACATCTCTTCAGTTTAAACATACACATAACCTAGCAGGGTGTGGTGGCACTTGCCTTCAATCCCAGGAGTTATCATTTTGAGTTCAAGACTAGCCTGAGACTGCAGAGTAAATTCCAGGTTAGCCTGGGATAGAGCAAGACCCTACCTCAAAAATGAATATCCCAATATTATAGAAAAACTTTTTTCAACCCCTAAGCTGTTTACCCTCAGTAGGCTAAGCCATGATGTGACTTGAATCAGTAAAGATTCCCCTCCCTGTTAGTTTCACTGTTTTTCTGATTCAAGATTGGGCAAAATGTACAGTCTACCTAGCTGCCATCTACTTACTGTAACATTGTTCCAATGAATCACGTAGTATTAAATTTTCCCTGGTCCTTAAATCTAAAATTGAGTAAAAAGCAGTAAAGCAACTAACTGCTCATCCATGTGGCAGAATACAATTTACCCTTCACTGGCCTCATACCACGAGAGGAATCCAAAGTCCAGTGGGCTTCAGGTTGGATTGTGCTATTCAGACTCAGGGAAAAGACTATATAGTCAACCAGTTCCCTGCACGAGCTAACTGACACCTCCAACATTGGGCCAGAATCAATATGGCCCAAAACTATTTTTTTAATGCTGGATGGTACATGCCAGTATTTCTATTACTGGAGAAGCTGAGGCTGAAGTCTGAGGCCAGCCTCGGCCCCACAGTGGGACTCTGTCTCCATTCTTTTTAAATCTAAATAGCAAAGAGTGGTTTCCTTTCATCATTTAGCTTCCCTATCATTGTGGAAGATTTAAGCATTTGGGGCCCATTGGTGACAAGTTAAATCTCAGCAAAGGCTTGGTTGCTGCTGAGAGAGGAAAGCAGAGGGAACGTGGCCTCCCTCAGAGTTGACAGCAATCCAGGGCAGAGCTCTGGCCATGCCTGGAGGCTGCGCCCAGGCTTGTTCAAGCTCCATGCAGCTGTGAGGCTTGGAAAACTCTTGCAGGATTGCTGGAGGAGGCCCAGAATGTCAAGCTCATTTTCAATTTACTGGCTCTGGTTGCTTTGTGTCACGCTGACCTTATTGTTAAATACAGGTTTGTTTGCCTTCTTACGACTCATGGAGAAATGAGCAAAGCATTACTTCTAAGCTGGTTGTAAGCTTTTAACTGACACAGCACTTTCAGAGAAATGTGAGGTAGACAGTCACCCATTACTTCCTAGAAAATGGAGGGTCTTAACTCTGCAGGAAGACATCACTGCCATGGTGCAGATTTTGACAGATATGAGTACAATATGTAAACAGCAATGTGGATAGTTTTCAAAAAGTACACTGTGGGTTTTTTTATTGCCTTTTATTATTGCTCTATGTCAACTCTAGCTGTATCCAACTTTACCAAATGTAAATTATTTTTAAATGAAACCCCCTTAAATATGTTTTTCTCTGGTCAACTTTCTATGAAGCTTAGCATCACTTGGTTACTTACATTTGAATTTTTATTATTAATGATTTTAGCCAGTGGTGGTTTTAAGCTTTTGGCCATTAATGATAATGTTCTCCACCACCACCACCCCCAGAAAAGCTCCTATTTTAAAGTATATATTTACCACACTGTGCTTCTGTTAGGATATAGTTTTCTTTGTCCTCAAAGTTTTAATCTTTAAAAATACACCAATTAGAGCTGGTAAGAAGTACAACAGTAACGTTTATACTGTTTGATGTGTGTTATGGAACTTTTACTTAGTGGACATTTTTTTTTCTTTTTTAATAGACAACAAATGAACTGGTATCATAGCTTTCAAAATTAGCTTCTTAACCAGAGGATGGAGGTCACAATATATTATATCATTAAGTTTTCATCTTCTAAGAGCTTTACAATTCATGAGAGAGAAAGGAAAAAAATTTTGAGAATTAATACAAGTGCACCATGTTCTTGTCAAAACAGAAGCTAACTTGTTCTCTATCGGGTAAAACTGCACAGATTGGCTTCAAATAGTAAGCCTGGCATCTGATATGACTGGTAGGAGGATTTCACGTGGGCGTTTTTCCATTCATCATTTTAAGCAGTAAAGTAGCTCCTTTGACCTTAATGTTTTGATCCTGAAAAGAGGACCAGACTGCCTGTCGAATGGAGATCACTCCTGAGTGGAAACCAGTACTTTCCCATGGTTACTGAGCAACAATCACGCCAGGATGCTGCAAATCTTGAAAGGTTTCATACCATGATCACAACTCACAACATGCTAACAGTTAGGAAAATTATTCATCACTAGCCAAACAAAATGTAGACATGCTCATGTGACTGTGTTTTGATATTTAAGAAAATACTCTATCTTCTAACTTGAGGTTGTTTAAGGGGAACAGTCACAGATCTATAATCTCTATTTGTCTGTAAATTAGTCACATTTTTTGTTGTTGTTTTTTCTGAGTAGAGTCTTGCTCTAGCCCAGGCTAACCTAAATTCACTATGTAGTTTCAGGCTGGTCTCGAACTCAAAGTGATCCTACTACCTCTGCCTCCCAAATGCTGGGATTAAAGGCATGCACCAGCACACCTGGCTACATATTTTTTTTAATATATATTTATTGTCCATAATGAGTTACATTATTTAGTGGGCAAACCATGCGTTGTTATCCCGAATTCCCCTATTCCCCCCCTCCCCATCCCTGATCAGTTGTATATCCTCCTCCGTGGGCTGTCTGTATTAGTCCTTGTGGCAAGGGATCCTGTATATCTTAGTACTCATCCCGGTCTTCCTATAAAAACAGAAAGACAGATCAATGGAACAGAATTGAAGACCCAGCTTTAAATGGAAGTAACTTCAGTTATCTGGTCTTTGACAAGGGGGCCAACAATGTACGCTGGGCCAAAGATAGCATCTTCAACAAATGGTGCTGGAGGACCTGGCTACATATTTTAAGACCTTGATGTTTCCCCATTAAAAAGGAAATAAAATGGCTAGAAACAAGTCATCCCTTTCCATTCTGAAAGTTGAACCAAGGTACCACTTTCAAGTCATCAATATGCCACAGCCATGTCTGTTACCTATGTTATGATTAAAAAATATGTCCTAAAACACAAAAATCAAACAATGTTCTTATTGGTTGGTGGTGGAAAAGAAAAAGTATTACTTTAAGCCATGTTTTATTTTACAGCAACTGGCTGTAAAGCATTCACTCTGGTGGAGGAGTTATCCTGCCAGATTGTGGCTCTATCTAACTCACTCTTCCCTGGGCAGATGTTGGGTAGAGATGAGAAACACAAAAATGTAGCTCTAACAGTGCCTTATGAGAGCTATGATGTAGAAAGCTCAAAAGACAAAAATATCCTGAAAGGTCAGGTCTAAAATATAATCGAAAGTAGTTGAGGAATTAGCTGAGCATTCAGGGCCAGCAGGAAGAGAGAAAGGGGGGATTCCAACCAGTGGAAAGCTGAACCATCAATAAGGATGACCACACATGCACGCAGGGGGTGACAGAGTGCCTGCGGCCAGTGCTGATGCTGTGACTGATGAAGATACCAATGTCCCAATCATTGGTGGCTTTGTGTACCATCTACTTCCATAAAGAATTTATTCTGTGTGGGCAAAAAAAAGTATAATTTATGTGAATACACTGGAAAGGCTCTTCTACAGTAGTATGGAGAACAGAGTTGGAGGAGGTTCTTGCTGGAGGCAGGGAGAATGTGTTTAAGGAAGTCGCAATCATTTGATGAATATCATGGTCATAAACACGAAGAGCTTAGGGTGATCGTGACCTCCTACTTAATTTTCCAGAAGGGTTTTATGAGACACAACTTAGGAGTATTGACAAAATGATGGAAATGGATGAAATACACCATACAAACTGCCAAACAAAATGCCAGATGTCTAATTATTTGACTGCTGTGTTGAAACTAAAAATTCCTCATTGGGAAAGACAATAAAAACTAAGAAACCAGTTTTGCTAATTTTCAGAATCCAAACACGTATCCAACAATATCTATCTGTCCACTGTCATCCTCACCTTTGCAAGGACCTGTATTCTCAGAAATCAAGTTTTAGGCACCAAGCGTAGGCTGGAACAGCAAATAGGAAAGAAAGGAAGAGTGAATTGTGTTGAGCTATGCACAGTAAACAGTTCCTTTGTATAGGTACTTCAGATGCCATTACCCGGCAGAGTTACAAAATGAAATGTCATAAAAAGGATAAATATCTGTCCAGGATCTTTATTTTCTGAGTCCTCCAAAGAGTACAGGAGCTGCTGAGTGACAGACCAGGAAGCAAACTCACAGTTTAAGAGTATGTCCACTTCTTGTAGAAGAGCCTTATGCTTGGGCGCCTCATTGAGTTTCCATCAATGAAGGGCTAGCCTTCCTCTATGCTCTGGCTAGCCAGAGCAGCTGGGAAAGAAAGAAGCTTATGGTGGGTGGTGACTATAGGGAAGGAGTTTCATTGTGTTCTCACTGGCTGCCCCAGCGTTCACCAGGTCTGGTTATGAATGCAATGTTGTCATCGCATGGAGAAGTCCTTGGGGTGTGAGCTCATCTGTTCTCTCAGTCCTGCAAGGTGCCATAACTGATGGCTCCATACTCTTCATCGTTTGGTGGCTCTGCAGATTTCTCTTAGATTGCCTGTCTGGCCTCTTTGCTTTGGGGTCACCACATCCTTTCAAGAGAGTTGTGGTTCCCACTACCTGCTCAGACCATGCCCAACTAAGAGCAAGCAGAATGCAGGCTTCTCAGATGATGCCAATGCCCCAGTCCTTACAGCTGTACACACAAGCCACCATGTTCTCGGCCTCTTGCCAGCTCCAAGGTGCAGTCCCAAAATGTGGGAAACATGACATCCTTAGCCTACCTCCTCCTCCTTCTGAGTCACCATAGTCCCTCTCATCCTTTATTGTCATTTAGAGGCTTTGTCTGGATCTGTGACTGAATTCTGGTCACATAATCCTAGCAGCTCCTATGATCAAGTCCACCTCTTGGGGTTTAAATGTTTACAACCAGGGAGACCCTTTATTTTCCACTAGAAAGCTTTGTTCCCAACACTTGCTTTGTGTGTTTCACCCAAAGACCAAGTCAGAGGATTCAAAGCTCTGCAATGACTTTCTTCAGCATTTCTGCTTTAGCAACCTTAGTCCTTCTCAAAGCCACGTGCTTCTTCCAGTCACCTGGAGAATGGTTGGATGCCAAATTAAATAAAGCAGAAGGATTCATTGACTTCAATAAGCATACACTACCAAGTGCATGTTCATCAAGTGAGTGAAATTCTCCCTTCATCTGTGACACCAAGCAGCTTGCCTACTCCGGGGGTGGACACATGCATAGCCGGGAAAACGGAAGGACTATGGAATGTGATTACCACACACTTGGTCTCAGTGTCAGGAGTTTTAGTCATTTGCCTGCTTTGAACATAGCTTTTTCACATTATTAGCAGAAATTTATCAAATGTTCAAAGAAACTCACTTGTTATTTGTTAGTAAAGCTTGTGCCACACTTGGCCCAAGGAGCAGGGAGTCTTTATGTCTCTGTCATATTCACGCCTTCCATTTTGAGTGCACAGTAATAAGTTCGTAAGTACACTTAACACACTGATAGTTTAATCTCATGTAGGTCATGAGCAAACTTTACATGCGTAAAGTCTCATCACTGAGTGGGAATGAAAATAAGTTAGAAAGGAGAGGTTGTGCCCAAAAGGTAAAACTCTCCACCTGTCTATACCTGACATTGGTTCCTTGGAAATAACCAGGTGGCAGATGCAAAGATACAAAAATTAGGCAATTAGACATAAACATCATCAAGTAGTTATTTTTGAAAAATCCATCTCTGTCTTTAAATTAAAGGTGGACTTCAGAGGAAATTTTTATGATTCACATAGAAAACTGACTTAGTTTGCTCACCTTAATGAGTGGCATGTATTAAATAGCCTGGCGTTTTAAAATGAGTCTTCAAATAAATTATTTTTTGA
>PVHP010034383.1:0-19147 GCA_004024765.1 Zapus hudsonius
TTGTTTTTCTGTTGATTTGACAAATGCCTCAGCTATCTGCTTTTACCTTGCATTCCCTACCATGAAAAAAAAATTCTCAAAACTAAATTGTAATAATAATAAACCCTGGGCTGGAGAGATGGCTCAGTGGTTAAGACACTTGCCTCCAGTGCCTAAGGCCCTAGGTTCAATTCCCTAGGACCCACATAAGCCAGACCCACAAGGTGGTGGCCCTGGTGTGCTCTCTCTCTCTCTCTCTCTCTCTCTCTCTCTCTCTCTCTCTCCCTTTCTCTCTCTCTCTATCTCTCTGCTTGAAAATGAATAAATAAAATATTTTTAAAAAATAATAATAATAAACCCTTTCATTCTATAAGATAATTATAGTTATGTGTTTTGTCCCTGCAGTGAGAAGGTAATTACTTGTATCTATCCCATCTTATTAATATTTTCAAAGAAAAACCTGTTTATTTAATTTTATGCTTTGTTTTCCTGATTTCAATTGCACTGAATTTGCTGTACCATTCATTACTCTATAGTTTGAATATAACTCCCATGTTTCTTTTTTATGAGCATTGGAGAGGGACTAGATTCTTTGTATTTGCCTGTATGTGGGTGTGGTATTAATATATGTGTGTATGCATATGGGTGAATATGTTTGTGAAAATGTGTGCATGTATCTACATTTGCAGAGGCTATCAGCTGGTTCTTCTTCACTCATTCTCAGTCTTTCTGTGAGGCAGTGACCTCTCATTGAAGCTTAGAACCCATTGATTGAGCTGGTATTGTTCTCCAGATCTCTCTGTATCCTATGATTACAGATACCAGCCAGGTGTTTATGTGGGTTCTGGGGACCCTAATTCTAGCCCCTATGATTCTGGGCTTCTGTGGCATCAAGTGTTTTAAAAAAAAGAGTCATATCCAGCCTCTCAGTGCTATGCATTTTATGCTGGCATCTTTTTGACATATACTAACTATATGTATATATATATTCTATTTTATTAAAATTATATAGTAATTTAGAGATGTATCTCAAAGTTTTTTTTTTTATTGATCCAAGTGTGAGTGATTGGTATTTCTCTAAACTCTTCATCTATGTTGGAATTTTCTATCTATATTCTTGTTATTTGTTGCTGTTTTATTTGACTGCAATCAGAGATCATAATTTTTGTGATGCAAGTCCTTGTAAGTTTGCTAAATTGTGTTTTATGGCCTTGCATGTCTACTGTCTTTGACATTGTTACTTTTGAGCTTGAAAATAACATATATTTTGCTTTTATTTGAACCTTTATTGTGCAAATGTTAACCAAAGCCAAATGTACCTATGCTTTAATAACATCCTCTCTGGCTTTGCTGCTGTATTGCTGGAAAAGTGTATTTAAATTCCCTTTGAAGTGCATTCATCATTTATCCTTGAAGATCCATCATAGCATGCTGCACACATGTTGATGTACAATCTTTAGGAAAAATATTTAAGGAATCATTATAGAATATAATTTTTATCCTATGCAATGCTGCACTTTATTCTTTACAGTATTCATGGCTTTGATATCTGCCTTGGTATAAACATTTTTTCAGTTATTTTAGTATGCACATTGGTCTGCTGTGTTCTCCTGTGAGCTAATTTTAAGCTCTTTCATTATATTTAAAGTGACTTTCTTGTAGAGTGAATTCCAATGACTCATATATTTTCACTCTGATTGTTTCTTTTTGTGTTTCATTTAAAATACTCATATTTCAATGGACTATTATTAAGGGAACTTGCACCCAGTGCAGTTTTTTTTTTGTATAGCGCACATTGCTTTCTTAAAATTCTATATTTTAAACCATATTTTACTTATTACCAAGGAAAGAGGGAGAGAGAGAATATCAATGAGCACACTGGGCCTCGAGCTGTTGCCAACAAACTCCAGATGTTTGTGTCACTTTGTGCATCTGCCTTTACATGGACTTTAAGTAGATACTAGGGAATGGAACTTAGGTCATTAGGTTTGCACACAAGTTCCTCAACCTCTGAACCATCTCTCCAGCCCTAATTTTAGTCTTGTGTACTTCTTGGTGTGAACTGAAATTTTATCATTTTTTATTGAGAACTTTAATATATAAACATAGGAAGTTTGTCATATTCCTATTAGGAGATATTCTTACATCCTCTCTCCCCTCCCCATTCCAATGAGGGCCTCTGGTGTTTTCTCTTCTATCATCAAAACTATTCAACTTCTTTTAAAAAAGAAAAAAAGGACTAATACAGACAGCCCACGAAGGAGGATATACAACTGATCAGGGAGGGGGAGGGGGGAAGCGGGGAATTCGGGATAACAACGCATGGTTTTCCCACTAAATAATGTAACTCATTATGGACATTAAAAAAAAAAAAAGAAAGAAAAAAAGGGAGCTGTCTTTGAACTTGCCATATAGGCCTATGAATAATCTAAGTTCCCCTTCTAGAACCATGAAACTATTTCCCAGAAACAATAATGTATCTATTCTTCCTTAATTTTATGTGTACTACGTTAAAATATACTATGTGCTTGGTAAGATTTATTTTTATTTACATTATCAAAACTCTACATTTGAAATTATAAGAAAATATCAAGGAGAATCTCGCCTAGATATATTTGTAGATGAGTTAGTACTTAAATGTTTCAGTTGTGGTTGAGGGAATTTGATCACTGTCCTCAGATTATAATGGACATTATACTTGCAATACGAATCTAAAAATTTAGCACAGTACAGAATGTATGACATGTAAAGCATTTTTTAATGTCCTGTGACAGTGACAAGGACTCTGCAGCATTCTTTAGAAGAAAGTATTAGTGACATCCAAAAGCAATGAGAAAGAAAATTCCTCAGAATTATCAAACACAGAAGTAAACCTTTCTTACTATGAAGGAAGGATTATCAGTTTACTTAAGAGATAGTGTATGGGATCTCTGTTTACCAGGCTTGTCCTCAATGTAGCTATGAAGAGAAAGTCTGCTTAGTTGGAAACACTATGAGAATTATTGGACGTAAATAATTCATCTGCATGTTTACCACAACTCTATTTTTCATCCCACTTGCAGTCAAAATGCCTTCTTTACAGCCATATCTCCATGCCACAAATTGATCTAGGCATCTAGTAGGTGCCTAGTAAAGGCTTGCTAAACATGGCTCATCATGATTTAAAACAAAATCTTTCATTGCCAGATTATTTAAAGTGACTACATGAGTTATTTTATCCATACTTACTTAGCTTCTAAGATATGCTTCAATTTCCTACCACCTCTTGAGAACTCAAACCATAAGAATAAATTCACAGCACAGACAGTAAAAAGCACAGCTGTTAAACCACAGGGTAAATTTGCAAACCCTTGTGCTGCTAAATTCTGTTCAGTTAATTACTGTTTATTTTGAATAATTATGCTAGAGCTTGTGGTACAAAAACATTTTTGTCTCAGCACATTGATAGAGATATTTGTCAATGTCTTTAGTTAATGCTTTAATTTCCTCCAGTTAACCATGGTAGAATGCAACCTTTAGCTCACTGCTCTCCATTATAGGAGATGGTGGATGTTTAGCCTTCCCCTTTAATTTTTTTTTTTTTTGGCCTTTTCTTGGTTTTGATGAAGTAGGACATCTTAGTGCTAAGCTTGGATATTCCAACTACCATCTGTTGACCCACCTGCTAAGTCCTTAGATCTACTACTATGCAGGTTTCATTGAACAATTTTTTTGTCAAATCTGTAAAAGTCTACTTTTAGCATCATTTCTTTCTTATCTTTATTCACTAAGATTTAAACGGTTTCACAGGAAAATATTTTTTTCCTAGAATTTCCACTAATAAAAAATGAATTGTATACCTTAATTGCTCCTATGGGGTATATTTCATCCTAGTGTTACTGTAGACAGCATTATTAAAATAACTACTGCTTACTTGGCACAAATTGTGGTGAACAGAGAATCTCTTAGATTTCAGCCTTTTCCTCTAATCAGCTACATCCTTCCTCTTCTCCTTGTCCCAAATAGAGCTTAACTTGTACAGAGAACATGGCCTCCTGCTCTGACATAGAGAGATTTGAATAAGAAGCTGGTGTTGGCAGGGTTGCTGGGCTCATTTATGAGCAAGGTGCTGCGCTTCAATATCCCAAATGCAGGAAATCTCTTATAAAAGTAGTTTGAATTTTTAATAATGTGGTAAGATTTTAGTTCATTTTTATTACTCTATACAGTCATATTTATAATAATATTTTTATAAACACAAAAAAATCAAATAATGAGAAAATAATGCAGGCCTAATGTTTAAAGTTCATTATTTTTCATGGCTCTGGTATTTGAATCAATCAACAAAGTGTCTTCATTTAGTGGGATATAGCTATATTTCTGGGATTCCATAAATAGTATCCCTTAACTTCCACCTTCATCTTATGAAGCTGAAATGAAACCTCATAACTATACCTAAACAATAATTTTCTTTAAGATATATTGCTAGAATGTGAATTCATTTTTTAATAAAGTTTTTTTTTCAAGGTAGGGTCTCACTCTAGTCCAGGCTGGCCTGGAATTCACTATGTAGTCTCAGGGTGGCCTTGAACTAAGGGCAATCTTTCTACCTCTGCCTCCTGAGTGCTGGGATTAATGGTGTGCACCACCACACCCGGCTAGAATGTGAATTCTTAAAGGCAAGAAGCAAGTAGAGTTTTGTTTTTGTTTTTTGTTCTTTTTTTAATCGTTCACTGAAAAGGCTTTTATAGAGTAAGTTTTTGAAAAATATTACCTGCATTTATCAAAATTATTAAAAGGTGCTAAAAATAAAGAAAATAGCAATGTTTATTGTCTCACTTATTTACCAAATTTTCTCCCTCATTCTCATTTTTAATATTTTAGTGTTAAGAGAATTTTTCTGTTTCAAAATGGAGAGTGGGTATTGAGGAGATTGATTTTAGGCTAGAGGATTTGAGAAGGACAACTGAGTAGGCAGAACCTAAAGCATCTATGATAGTTTCTGACCTCATGAAAGGAACAGAGTCAACAACTTGGCTTAGTTTGGGCAAATGATTTTTATATTGAAAACTATGAATTTTTCTGTTCTATGTGGTATTTTGAATGTATGGCCCAATTGATGCAGGTATTTTTGATTAAACTTCCTCCTTGAGCCTCTGGCAGGCAGTTCCCTGCTATGGGAGGTGTGTCACTGGGTGCTGATCTTGGAGTCCTGCCCTAAGGTGTGTTTGGGGGTGGGTCTTGAGTTCAACCACAAAGTGTGGGAAGAACAGTTGGAGCTCTAGCTCTTTGTGATTGCTAGTGTTGCTGTTTGGATCCATGGAAATGAGCCAGCTTTTTTCTATTTTTAATTCACCATTGATGTTGTTTCCCTCAAATTTGTAAGCCTGAAATAAACCCCTTTCTCCCATAGCTGTATCCGGTTGAATATTTGTCTCAGCTCTTGTGAAGACAACAACACTCTCCATTCATTAGACATCATTCAAGAAAATTTCAAGTTCAAAAGCTCTGCCATATACTATTGGTATATAAATTTGTCTGATGGTTAGCACTGTTTAATTTATAGACAAGAATCAGTATATAGCTTTATTCAACATATACTATTGGGATATAAATTTGTCTGATGGTTAGCACTTTTTAAGTTATAGACAAGAATCAGTATATAGCTTTATTCAACATAATAAAGTCTTAAAATCCAATTATTTAAAAAATACTGATATGGTTATATGAGGGAATTTTATACTCAACAATAAAAACCAATATTTGAAAATATTCTGAGCAAATTGTACTGATTACAAAGGAACATACATGTTCTTCATAACTATTCATGTAAATTCCTATGACATGCAAAAGTAAGGAATGTTGTAAACATTAAGATCATGTTTTGCTTGCTATAATGGCTGCATATGGAAGAGATAATGGGGCTGAGGGGATGTCTCTGCTGGTAAAATGCTTGATTGCAAGGCCTGCTGGCTTGAGTTTGATTTGCCTCTACTTCACAAAGTGGAGCCTGCAGTTGGAGTCTGTTTGCAGATGCAAGAGGCCCTGGCTTCCTCTTTCTATCTCCCCATTATTGAAAATAAATAAATAGAATATTAAGTAAGAGAAAAAAGAATGGACTACCAAGGAATTCACGATAATTCCATTAGAAGTTCTGTTCAAATAAAATTTCTAAATAGGTAGTTACTTCACACACATACATATGTACATATTAGGAAAAACTTGATAAATTTTTAAGCAATTTAGTGGCCCTCAACAATGTTAAGGAGATAGTATCTGATAAGCAGTTTGTACAATTGCTGTATAAAGGCTAAGTTAATTAAATCATAATTATATATTTTATAATAGCTAGGCAGCATAAGTACAAGAGTGTGCACTGCTCACTCACCTTGAATGCTTACATTTAGCTAATTGTCACTATGAGAAAAACCCTAAGGATGTGCGCAGTAGTTATGTTAGATAGACTAAGCTGAAGCTTCTGAATGAGGAGTCACACAGTGTGTGTTTAAAGAAATGGAAACACACCTTTTCATAACAGTATATGGAACACACTTCAGAGGGGAATGTGTTCCATATTCCCCTCTGAAAATACCATTTGACTTGCTCCACACTTTATCACATCGGAGATAAGGTCTGTAGACAGGATCAGCATTGACTCCCCTGTCTTACTTGTATTCATGAAATTCAGCAAATACAAAAATTGAAAGATGAGATGGTAGCTCCGTGAATCAGCACACGGCTGGTTTTCACAGTGCCCTAGTATCAATCGCTAATTTGCAAAAACAAAGTGTGAGTAAACTTGTATTCTACAAAAGACTGCACCTAGAAGTGAAGTGTTGCCCTTTTCATTTTTTCCAAGAAAGCCCATAACAGTTTACTAGAACTGATCAAACTCTACACTTGCTGCCTTATTTGTTGTTTCCAACTTGCTGTTGCACTGCTCATTCTGTCTAAAGGACACAAATCAGCCTTCAAAGTTATTAGTAGTTTGTTATGACTTCTCTGAGCAAGACTTTTATACTTACTTCTGATTAACAGTTTAATATTTCAGTAGATGTCTTCCTTCAGGACACAGAATTCCATAGTTGAATGGTTGGAGTTTTTCTGAATGTGCCCTGCTGAGTTTAAGAGTGACCTAACCTGGGAAATACAAAGAAACCATTTAGTTATATAAGCTTATGGATAACTATCACCTGTGAGGAGACTTGATTGCGATTTTCAGAAACAGTTCTCCATAGAAGCAGGTCTCAAATACAGAGAAACAGCTGGTATGAGGTAGCTTAAAATATCATTCTTGTCCAAGAGACTACTGTACCTTCTCATATAGCTGCTTATTTATTTATGTATTTATTTATTTATTATATGTTTATTTAGCAGTAGAGTTTCTTCTTTTTTTCTTGGTTGAAGTGAATTTACTGGTTCAATACCTGTTTTTAATTTAATTTGAAATAAGCCAATAATGAAGTGTGACATATATGGATGGTTCCCTGGTATTTGCAAATAGGGTGGCCTTTTGTTATTCATTCAAAATATTTGTTTGTTGTTTTAATATCTTTATTATGAATAAGTATCTACATTGTATGAGCAAACCTTGTGAATGTGTCCCCGGTTCCCTCCTCTTTGTTCCCTACCCACTGGGTTTTTTTTCTCTGTGTGCATACTGGATCTGTCCATAGGTTAGGAGTTATGAACTGCACCAGTGGTAGCCATTTTTTCTCTTTTTTTGTCTTCCCCCTTTGTGTATTGTTGCTGAGGGGGGCAATGTCTCTGGATAATCTCACCCATCATGGGTTTTTTATTCTATCCACTCCCTCTTCCGCTCAGTTCCCTGAGTCATAGTGGGTGAGTTTTGAGTCTTCTTTGTTGTTGAGATCATAAGTATCTCTGAACTTTGCCCTGAGTTGTGTTGGATATAGTTGGTGTCTGTCTACATTGACCTTTCTTGGGTTATCAGACTTTATGAAGTGACTGGTCTCCTGCTTGATTCATCACATTCTCATATGTTTCATTTGGACCCTGTGTGAAGGCCAGGTGAGGTTTATCTCTTGCCAGGATGTCAGGCTTCATCCAATGTCTTATTGGTAGAATTGAGTTGTCTTCTTAAAAATACAAACAGAATCTCCATTGGAGAGTGACATCAACATATGTTAAATGGGACAATCATTGCTATTTTGGCTAGCTCCTGATGGGTGTAAAGTTCAACGACCATTCCAGAAAACAATTAAATTAGCAAAGAGGAAACTCATTCTGCACAAAAACCTAATCTACAAGGAGGTGATGAGTGTCACTGCCTGCTGCCCACTGCCTCCATGCCTTCCCTGTATGGATTTAAAGAATCTTAAAGGGTTTCAAAGAATTACAATGAAAAATGTCATAAATTATTTTAAGCTGCAGTAATTTATATGCCATGTTATTGGTATTAGAATGATTGAAAAATGGATTGAAATAAAAGTTGAACTACACCAATAGAGAAACAATAAATAACAAGTTATCTTTTCAAAATAAATGGAAAATAGTAATTTTAACATATCTATCACAGATGGTTTTCAATACAAAATATTTTAAACCTGCTTGACACATTTTTCACATATTAATAACCATTTATATATTTGTCATGTAAAATATAAACTAGTAGGACATCTAGATCCAATATGAGTAAATATCCATGATTCATTGCTGGCTAAGATTTAATACACAGTATTAGCAAAGCAGAAGGATTGACACACTGGACTTCATGGAAGTAAAATTCTTTGTTAGTCAATGGACACTGTTAAGTGAGCTACAGAACAGAGGCTTGTAATGCAGACTTTCATAAAAAGGCCTGCATCTAGAATATTTCACGAATTAGGGAAGAAATATCTAAAGAACCTAATTTTAGTGACAAAAAAAATTGAACAGGCATGAAACCTGACTTCTGAATGACCCCATCAGAAGCAAATTAAAACAGGAATAAAATATAATTAATCTTAAAATATTTTTGAAAGAATATAATATTCAGTATCTATATATCCTAGTTCAAAATGAGAGTTCAATTACTGGTGTGAGTGCAAATTTGTGCTTTGGGCAAATAAAAAGGAAACCTTTTGACACTCTAAGCTAAACAGGAGCACACATTCGTTATGAAACCACAATTCCATTCCTAAATAAATCACCTCAAAATTATTATATATATATATTTAAACATATTAAAATAGCAAAATTTTATTCGCTTCTGTATTGTGTTGTATGCATCTGTAAATGAATATTCTGTGTGTATGTATGTTTGCACATGTGTGGGTTCACATATGTGTTAGAGAATGTGCACATGTGTATATCCATATGAAGGGCAGAATTTCACAGGTGTCATCCTTAGTTGTTCTCTGCCATATGGTTTGAATCTCTTACTGAGCCTGGATCTCACACATTTAGCTAATTAGGCTAGCCATCAAAACCTAAAGAACCTCCTGTGTCCCCATCCCATACGTGAAGGTCATCACTTGTAGCTTTTATGCGGTTTCCAGGCATCTGAACTCAGGTCCTCATGTGTAGAGGTGACTGCTTGAGCAACCATTCCTTCTCCTCATGGCCACAATTATTATTTTTAATAACATATTGGAAGTCACTAATTATCTAACTGTAATGAAAATTATTAAATATGCATTAATGCTACATGAATTGCACTATTATGAAACCATAAGAATGTGAACTACTGTAATAGTTAAGAAATACCAGCCTTACAGACATATATTTGAGAAGCTGAATATGAAATAGTAACTACTATATATTTCTATCAAATTAATATACAAAACAGATACTCAAAACATGATACTACTTAATTTTGGAAGTCTATTTATATCAATTATATTATTATAATAGTTGAGTTATCTGTTCAAATATTTTCTAATTTTATTATTAGCTTTAAAATTAATTTTCTAATATATCTAATTTTTCTGCTGCATAAAGTTGAGATAGTGCTTTCTACTTCATCATTTTCTCAAACTCTCCAACCGTTATCACTGAATTTAAAGGATGTTGTGAGTAGGGAAACCACATGGTGAGGGATATAGTAAATACATTGTAGATTTTCCCCAACTCTTTCCATGAAATTTGTTCATAGTCTGTGTGGTTCCTACGTGTCCTATACTTTACAATATGGAACTTCATTTTACTTTGATTTTAATTTACATTCAAAGAAGGTGTTTTATTTTTATTCTTTTTTAATTTTCCCTAGAAATGAGAGGCACTGACCACCACCCAAGCCTGTCACACGCACTGGCAGAAAGCAGGCAATTAGAGAAATTGGGGAGATCCTTTAATCAGGATGACATGGGTCAGTGGGGAGGGAGCTCACAATCAGGTACACAGGGTATCAAGCCAGGATCAGAAGCCAGGTTCCAGTGTTTGCACAAAGCTACCTTGTGAAGAAAATGTATACAGCTATATGTATCAGACTGTCTTGATTCAGCAAGTTTATAGGGGGTTAGAGATAGTAGATGTTAATTACCCAAATTTCAAATAGATTGGAAAAGCTCGATTAAGGCACAACCTTGGAAGATTCTTTACTGAGTAGGCCTGTTTTATTCCTATCACACTGTTATCATTACTGGTTTTTTAATCTCTCAAATGTTTCTTCCCACTTTTTATTTTTCTTTCATCCATTGGTAGAAGTAGACTCCATAATACTATCACAGTGGATTTCTGAATCTTTATACTTTTTCCTACCAAAATATATTCTTGACAAAATTCTCTGAATGAATTTCTGAAACATACAATGTGCTCACTTTTTCAAAATGCCTTCAGTTTCTGCTCTCAACACAGTGAATATGTTTTAATGCTATATTTTCTACTTCCCAGATCTTGCTCTCTCCATCCTCCTGTCTGATATTATCCCACAACCCCTAGATATTTACAGTCTACCAAATCTAAAGCTACCACTTCCTGAGACCTTACAGTTAAATCACTCTGTTTTATTCACACAGTCTGCTATGTTCTTTTTCCTGTTGTTACTTTGTCTTATTTATCAAAAATCTACATTTTTGATCTGGATTATAATAATTCAAATACATTTTCTATGTTTTCTCAATGTAAGTTAGTGGTTTATATCTTTGTGTACTCAGAACATTTTGTTGACATTTTTACAGTGATTTTTTTCTGCCTTGTATACATATCTGGTCATTTTATAACACTAGTCCTAGCACTGTATCTTCTTAAAATCTTTCAATATATTTATTCAAAAATAAACTTAAGGCTCAAAGAAACAAAGGAAAAGAGAGAAAAGCCTGCATGCTTGATTCCTCAAAAAATTGTGAACCTTGACTCAGAGGAAAATAAAAGTTATTTGAAAATACATTTTAGTGATCATTAAAACCACATAATGACATGCAAAGTTTGTTATTAAAATGTATTAAAATAATTCATATTCAATATGTAATAATGTCTTAATTTTTCTAGAATTACCATTTTAGCAAAATTAGAATTTATTAAAATCAATTTGTTGGACTGAAGAGATTGCTCAGTGGGTAAGGTGCTTGCCTGCAAAGCCTAAAGTCCCAGGTTCAATTCCACTGTACCTACATAAAACCAGATGAGCAGTGGTGCATGCATATGGAGCTTATTTACAGTAGCTTGAGACTTTGATGCACCCATTCTCATTCTCTCTCCTTTCAAATAAATAAATGGATTTAGAATCTTTATTTAAATAAAAAGAATTTAAAAAATAATTCCCTTATTTCTTTCTTTATTGAGACAGGGACTCACTATAAACAAGATAGTACTAGGACTCACCAGGTAGCCCAGACTTAGCTGTAACTTGCATTAAATTTCCCAAAATAAGCAATAATGTCTAATACTGTATAAAAATTCTAGGATTTTCTTCCATTACAAGTAAGACCTGATGAGCAGATGACAACAATTGCACAAAAAGTAATCCTTCTGCCTATGCTTTTCAAATGAGAACTCCAGGCATGAGCCATTAAATATGGATTATATATTGAAAAAGTTCAATAAATAATATATTTTATCATTTTAATTGATTTCAAATTTGACAAAGCTTTAGTTTGATACTGTCATAAATTTGCAACATAAAATATTTTACTTTTATTTATATTTTTGCCACTGAGCTTCATCACAGAGGCTATTTCATCCTTGAGAATATAACCACAACAAATCTTAATTATTGCAGACAGAGCAGCAATAAACATCAGTGTGCAAGTAGTAGAGTGTGGAGTCCTTAGGTAGAGCATAAACCCAGGAGTTGTAGGACTGGATCATAAGGGAGATCTATTTCTAATTTTTGAGCTACCTGTGTACCAGTTTCCATGAAGGGTATAATAGTTTCCATTTCTACTAACAGTGAATAAGTTATTCTTTCCGCACATCCTCACCAGTGCTAGTTGAGGGTTTTCTTGGTGATAGACATCCTGAAGTTGGTAAAATGGTATCTAAGAATGGTCTTAATTTGCCTTTCCTTGATGACCAATGTTGGAGATGGAATCATCCCAGATATCCATCAATAGATGAAAGGTTAATGAAAATGGGGCACATAGTCACAATGGAGTTCTATTCAGCAATATAGAAAAATAAATCTAGAAATATACAGGAACGTGAATCAACTCAAGTTCAGAAAGAGTAAAACTTGGTATTCTTTCTGAAAGGTAGATCCTAGCATTTAATATCTAATAAGTAGGTACATATTAGGGGCGATGGTGTATAAAACCTAAAAGGTCGGTTGTAACCAGGAGCAAATGTAAAGACATTCTTAGGAAGAAGGAGGGATCGATGAATGGAAAGAGGCAAGTGAAATGTAAACAGAACTAGAGGATATTGACAGGAAATATCGGGAGAGGCCTTTGGGAGAGGATGGATGTTAAGAATCAAATAAAATAAATGGCATTTGAAATATCAGAATGAATGATACATATGCTTTTATATGCCAACTAAAATAATTAAAATATATTAAGTAAAAGAATATAGCCACAACAAACTCCATACCAACACTCAGAATTGTGAGAAATAACTAATATATTACCCTCCTCGCCTACCATTTCCTGTAGGACAAATGTGATGATGGCCTGATGCTTCACAGTTGGGAGATAAAAATGGTGTCCTTAAAAGGGTATCGTTAATATACTGCATTGACAAACGCAAAACTCATATTTCATTGTGGCTGGCATCATTAACTTTGAGATCTGGGATGATTGCTCAAACTGTTTCTGTGCATCAAAATGTGTGTCTCTTACTGATATATGCTTTACAGTTTGAACTGAAATGATGTTCATTATCTTAAGGAGAGTTTCTTGGAAAGTAGAAATCAAAGAGAAGTAAAGGAAAAGTAGTAGGCTTTATAAATATTAGAAATTGTCCTCATATATGATATTGAAAAACAATCTATAAACAGCAGCTTTAAAGTTTGGATAAATCAACTATTCATAAAAACCAAGATGGCAAATTACTTTTGTTTCTACTGCTCAAATCAATACTTCCTTTGGCATCTGCACACAAACACATGTGGGTGTCACATGTTTCTTTGTGACTTCTCACCTTCTCTGAACTCTTCCCAGGATAACCTGGCAAACACTGCAGTGTTTATCAGGAAGTCCAATCATGTCTCACAGGCAGGAAGGACTCCAGAATGACGGAGTCATCTACTGAGTAATGTTTTAGCCAGAGTTTTGGCCTGTGTCTAGTTAACCTACATTCAAACATTTAAGCAGGTCTCAATTTTTAGTTCATATCTATGTAATAAATAAACTCTATATCAAATTATATTTGATTTATGAGACATGTATGCATGCACTGCTTGCCCACTGTAAATATCAAAAGCTTCTTATGGTGGACAGAAAATCTTTGACCCTCTAGGTTTTCCCAAAGTTGGCCATCATGTCTAAGAACATCATGCAAACAATTCCGTTATCTGCTTCCAGGACAAGTCTGATAAACAGAAGGCAACCCTGGCTGATGCTTTCAGCCATCTGTCATTTTTTTTTCATTGACTGAATACGAGAAACTGCAAAAGAACTATCATCACTTCCTTCGGAGGTTTAGGTCATATAAAACAAAGTTTTATTAATTAGGATAAAATACAAATCCTATGACAGAGTTATTTTATAGAACATCTCTTAAAAACATATATGTATTGTTGCAAGAATCTGTCTTAGGTATTTTCAATGGTTTTCCTCTTGATATATTTTATACTACAACCAAGCCAGGCAAGGGAACCAACGCTCAGCTACCTGGTGAGATTAAGTTCCTTAGAGATAATAATTATTATTCCAAATTATTTAAAGCATATAACCATACTTGAAAATGGTTCTAACTCAGCAATTTAGCAATGATTATGGTAAATGTGGTCTCATATAAGACATGTTACATGCATATGTTGTTTTTTAAACAATTTATAGAAAGTTGTGAAAACTGGAAAAAGTGAAAGTTTGCATCTTCATAATTAAACAGATATAAGAAATAAATTAGCATTTTTAATCAGAATAGTATATGGCAAATTAATATTTATTTTATCTGAGTCCTGGATACTCCCTGTGATGCCTAAGAGGGAAGTAAATATGCCAATCACCACATTACTTTCAGGATATCTGAAATGTACTGTAGTTCAATTTTCAAATACTTTAGGAAAAAAAGTTAAAAGTTTTTTTTTAAAGGAAACCTTAACTCACTCACTTTAATGAACACATCAGAACTTCAACCTTCATGTTAATATTTTATAGTCTTAAACCTTATAAAACTTTAACTCTCCAGATAAAAGTTTAATACCCAACCAGAAGCTGGTTTGTGAAGTGTTTTATGGGCTCTTCTTAAGAAAAAAGAGGACACCAAATAATGAGGGGAGATATTTTATGTAAGATAAGCCCGTTTCAATCAAAAAGTTCATCCTGATATGATAAAATATGAAAACAAAATCTTTGGATGGATTCTGTTACTAAAATGAAAGTAATAAAGGTAGAAGCCTATCTTTTTAAATATAGTTTCATACTAGTCAATTTAAAAAAACCCTTGGGATGTAGTAGCATTTTTAAAGCAAAAATGTAAGGCAGTAAACTTAGTGCTATACTTAACATTTTTGAAGGTACTTTTTTAAGCGTTCTGTCCAAATTATTTTTTTCCTCATTTTTTCTCTCTATCAGTTTACTGTTTTACCATTTTAGATAGATCTGGGGATAAATTCATTGATGTCAAAATTTATATTTTGTTACAGTAGTGTAGGTAAACTTTTAATCTGTTTGGAAACTTTATCCTGGAGTAGTAAAGCTGGTTCACATGGTGGTAGTATTTTTAATTTTTTTTTGGGGGGGGATCTTCAATACTGATTTTCATAGTGGCTCCAACTGTTTACACTCATATCAAGAGTGATTCAGGGTCCCTCTGTCCTTAAACCCTCTGCATATTTATTCTCTTTGTTTTTTATGATGATATTCTTTCTGGTTCAGCCTAGGCTGATTTCAAAATAGTTTTAACTTCCATTTTCCTGATGGCTATGGATGTTGAACATTTTAAAAATATTTATTGACCAATTGTGTTTATTCTTTAGATAGCTGCCTATTCAGTTTATAATACTGTTTATTATTTTAAAAATTTGAAGTGTTAGGTATTTTTTTTAAATTTGTATATGTTCTATATATTAATTGTGCACAGATGATGTATATTTGGAAAAGTTTTCATTTCTACAGACTGCTTTTTCTGAGGTTGTTTCTTTGTTATGTGGAAAGTTTAAATTCATATTTGTCCCTTATAGGTTTTATCCCCTATTATATTACTGAGCAAGTTTTCAAGTCCTCATGGATGTCTTATGCTTTTTTAATTATTGCTGTTATATTAAGTAGCTTTTCAAAACTATGACATTATATCTGACAAAATGGTCTAAAAATGGGAAGCTTTGCTTATTTTATTTTGACTCACACTTTCAAAGTATTCCACTGACATAAACTTGTAATGAGCCAAAGCAGCTTGCTAAAGGGAGCTTATGACCTAGGAGGCTACACAACACTCAGACCCTGGCTTCATACCAGGTTGGAGAGAGGGAGAGGAAGAGGGCAAGAAGAAAATAAGTAGATAATAAAGGGGAGAGAGACAGACAGATAGAGAGAGAGAAGAAAGTGTCTGGGTACAAGATATACCATTACAAAATGGTTACCTGTTTCTTTTAAATAAACTTTAAGTCTAATAGTCCATTTACATGTGCATTCATCAATTAATCTGTTGAAAACAGTAGGGTCCTTATATCCAATTACCTTTCAACCATTCCTGCAAGGGATTAAGCCTTCATCATGAGACTATAAGGAACACTGCATATTCAAACAATAACTACTACTGCTTTAATGGCATTCAAAGTGTGATATTTATTAGTCCTTTATCCTCATTTTCTTACCTAGTAGATTATAAACCACTTAGATATAGGTTTTCTAGCCATTGTAACTTATCAGATGCGGAGTATTTTTTCTCATCTAATAAATGAATAGAGGCTTTGTTTTTGAACCAAAATTAAAACAATTAGAGAATTGCACTAAATGATTACAAAGGTGCTGGCAATTAAGACACTATTCTACAGATGCTAAAGGTTTACAGATTAAGATAGAGAAGCAGATGTGTTTGCTTAGTTTATTGAATTCATCATATATCAGGTTATTACCAATGACAATGTTTATTTGTCATGGAAAGCAATCCAAATTTTCCTCAGGAAAAAAAAAAAACACAAGAAAGAAAGAATACAGACCTTTTAGATGATGAGCATATGAATCAAGTCCACACTCTCTGATTTGGGTGTTGACATTGATGTAATAGTTCAAATAGCAATTTATGGAGTATATGTGTGCAGAAATCTTTCAAATGACTTCAAATATGAAATACTGAACTTAACACCCTTGAGAGTCAAGTGCTGCTGTTTCCTTTTTATAACAAGTTAACTTGGACACAGAAGGTTAAATGACTTTCCAAAGGTTACACAGTGAGTCATAAACAAAGTAAGAAATAGTGCCCAGGAGCCCAGTTTCTCCAACCCCTGCTATGCTGAGTATTTTAAAACTGACAGATTGGCTGTAATATCCAGAGAGCCAAGATGCAGGATCATTCTTTCTTAGGAATAATGGTAAGTTTGTCTTGTTTTACTTTAATCATACAATTATAATTGCTAATGGACAAATACTTTATACTTCAAAATAATTCCACAAAGTTCACTTAAATTTATATACAGTGCACAACCATTAGTCATTTTTGTCTACATCCAATGCTTACATATTTTGAAATGCCAATACTACCTTAAAAGACGTACATAATGTACCTCAAACCTAGGTGTATATGCTAATACTATGTATCATTAAAGAAAGTTCATCACACTTAAGAGGAAGAGATATAAACGTTCCTATGTAAACATCCCTTCATATTGTTTTGTCTATAATTTAAGTAATGCTTAATCAATTAATATTTAATGATTGTTCTTTTATTATTAAAAATAAGACAAAGGGAGGTTGGGGGATGTTACCAAAATTTTGGGTACTATTCTAGACAATTTGATACATAAAATTTTCTTTAAAGAATTCATGGGAGAATTTACACACATTCAGAGAGGGGAAGCATCCTGTAGACAACTGAGGGATAGTGAACAAATGGAGTTTATGGGAAAACATGTAAGGGGTCAAGTGTAGATTGTTCTAGTAATCAGACCCAAAGAACATTTTATACTCAGATATGAGAAAAAAACTGTAAGAAAAAATGATCCCAGAGAAAGAAACCTACATTACATGTAGGTTTATAGGCCAGAATGGGAAATAAGGTTCAATCCCCAGTACTATGAGAAGCCACTGGAAAATGTTTGAAAGAGGATTAGAGGGACTTACTTTTATAGAGCTGTGTCATCCGTGAATAAGACTAAGAATTGAAGTGAAGAAATCAGTAAAAGCACGCAGAGAAGTGCATGTGAGTGTGGGACTGCTTGAAAACAAAAACAATAATGGCAGACTGCCTGTGAGAAGGTGAAGTGGACAGACCATTGCCTATTTCCCTATCCAGTTACAACTGTAACTCTAGTAACATACCTGCAAGGCTTGGCTATGTCTTTAGTGACTGTACTATATCATTTATTTCCAAATACACAAAGATTATAGGTGTATTTAGCATGTGAAATTTGTTAATCTGGTTTGATTTCTATAAGTCAGTTAAGGTCTAGGGATATTTGTTTTCACTTTCTAAACTTAATATTGCTGTTAACTGAAATCAAACACATGTACATCTTTCAAGAAAATAATGTTTTATAAATGGGTAAAGAAATTGAGTTCTTCTTTTCCCATAATATTAGTATAAACATACAGATAGACATGCACAGGTCTATACACAGAGACATATCAGTTTTTTTTTATTAAGGACTGCAAAATTTTACTTTTCTGTGATTCCTATGTTTGAGGAGGGAACTCCTTTTCTCAATTCTGTTTCTGATCTGATACAAGCAGTGATGCATAGAAATGCAGTTGCCATAACAACAGTTCCACAAATTTAAGGCAAACCTTATCCACATTAACTGCTGAGTCCCCTTGGTCAATGAACAGCAACAAGCTCTGCAGGTAGATGGAGAGTGTGGGTTCTCTCTCTTTGTTCTGTCATCCCTGTCTCCTGAGAAATCCATCTGAGAGAGAGAAGATGATTGTTTATTATTCTTTAATTATTATTACTATTAATTTATTATGTAATGAAGGAAAATGAACTCAGAGACATATGCATTGCTAGACAATTGTTCTAATGAGCTACAACACTGGTTTGCATTTTTAAAATAATTGAATATTTACAAAAAATTTATTAAAAACTTCCATTCTTATATACAATGTGCCCTAATCAAAATTCCCTCCCACCACCCTTTTTGGCCCACTTCCCTATATCCCTCATTGAACCTCTTCTACTTTCTACCTATTCATAATTTTTCCTTGCCTCATGTTATGCAGGTCAGATATACATAGCAACAGCCACTGTGAGGTCATGAATGCCATGACCATTATTGCCTGAATTACAGTAATGCAAAGAATCTTACCCCTTCCTTTCAGTTTTTCCATTCTCACCACCAGCTGCTATGCAATGGCCCCTAAGCATTGGAGGGTGTGTTAAGATATGTTACTTAGTGCTCAACGTTCCAATGTCCCCTCTTCTCAATACTTCATCAAGTTCAAAGATAGTTTATTTCTCACATTCTAAACCATCCCTCTTTACTGTGAGAGTG
>PVHP010034384.1:0-19094 GCA_004024765.1 Zapus hudsonius
ATTAGGGAATTGAACCTGGGCCAACAGGCTTTGCAAATGAGTGCCCTTAACTGCTGAGACATTTCCTCAGCCTCCTGTTTTGCTTTTATTTGTTGTTGCAAAGTGTGTTCCAATCACCTAGGTCAGGAAAAAACACTACAAACATTTTTGAGATTCTGGAGCCAAAGGAAGGAGAGGGGAGAGGGGAGAGGGGAGAAAGAGAGAGAGAGAGAGAGAGAGAGAGAGAGAGAGAGAGAGAGAGAGAGAGAGAGAGAGGACAAGCTTGATGTTTAGATCTCAGTAGTGAGAGAAACATACAATAAACAAACAAATATATCAATATGTCAAAATGGAAAGTGCTACTGTGGAGAAAAATTAAACCGGAAAATGTAATAATCAGAGTTTTGGGGCAGAAGCCCGTTTTCCAGCAGCCCGGAAGGCTAGGCTTGGCCAATAGCCCCAATGGACAATTAAGGAGCTGATTACTGGTGAAAGGCAGAAGGAGATTTAATCAATTAGGGAGAGAAATGGATGAAGGGATATAGGGACCCTAAGTTTGTCTTTGAGGGGCTGAGATGAGATTTAGGTTTCAGTAGAGAAGAAACTGAGACTGGGGACCAAGAGTGGTCCTGGTCCACATTATTGTACAGTTATCTCAGTTCTGGTTCTGCAAGGTGGTCCAAAGAAGTTGTCATTATGCCAGGGGCAGTGGCACATGCCTTTAATCTCAGCCCTAGGGAGGCAGAGGTAGGAGGATCGCTGTGAGTTTGAGGCCAGCCTAGGCTACATAGTGGCTTCCAGGTCAGCCTGGGCTAGAGTGAGAACCTACCTCAACCCCCCCCCCAACAAAACGAAGGAAGTTGTCATTGTTGTCACAGTTGGAGAGGAGCAAGCTGACTGTGAGAGAATGACGTCTGCTCCAGTTTGCAGCCTCGCCACGGAAGATAATTGGATGTCATGATAATTTGGGCGCAGTCTGTCTTGGCAGCTTCTCTGTTGCTTGGGGGGTAGTTTCAATCTCTTGTCATAAAGATGTTTAGCAATCAGTCCTGTTCCTGGAATCCAAGGTGACTTCAGGAGTGACTCAAAGAGGCAAACACAAAAGGACAAGATGGAGTTAGCTCGGCCAGGGACCAGTCCATTCCTTCATAGAGTACAGAGAACAGTGTTGGGTTTTGGTGAGAAGGTTGTATTTGAGGGAAAAAGCCAAAGGATAGGCAGAACAAAGGGTGCAGAATTCCAGAAGAAAAGATACTTGAAGTGGACAGGATGGCATTTTCCAAGGGGTAAGGTAGGGGCAAGCCGGGCATCCTGAGAGCATCAGCCTGCCTGGGGCGGAGTAAACAAGCAGTGTCAAAGCAATGAGGTCAGGGATGAGATGAGTGAAATGAGTAATGAGTTACATCTACGGTGTGCTTCGTGTCTGCTTCTGAGACAGGTTAGCAGGGCCCACCTCTCCCTGGGGCGCTGGGGCAGCAGTTGGCATTGTTAGAGCTCTGTTCATTACTGTGCAGTTGTTAATAATAAGCCTCCTTTTATGTGCTTCTTTTAATGATTTTTTTCTTTATTTTGTAAAAAAATACTTTATTGATTTGTGTGTGTGTGTGTGTGTGTGTGTGTGTGTGAGAGAGAGAGAGAGAGAGAGAGAGAGAGAGAGAGAGAGAGAGAGAGAGATGGAAATAGAGACAGACAGGGTATGGGCACACCAAGGTCTCTTGCTGCTGCAAACAAACACTGGAATCATGTGCCACTTTGTTCATCTGGCTTTCCGTGGGTACTGGGGAATCGAACCCATTGGGGAGGCTTTGCAAGCAAGTTCCTTTAACTGCTGTCATTTCCCCCAGCCCCAATTTTTTTCTTTTTTTTTAAATTTATATATTATTTTTGTAAATATTTTATTTATTTATTTTTGTTTATTTTATTTTATTTATTCATTTTCTAACAGAGAGAGAGAGAGAGAGAGAGAGAGAGAGAGAGAGAGAGAGAGAACGCACCAGGGCCACCACCTTGTGGGTCTGGCTTAATGTGGGTCCTGGAGAATTGAACCCGGGGCCTTAGGCACTGGAGGCAAGTGCCTTAACCTCTGAGCCATCTCTCCAGCCCCCAATTTTTTCTTTAAATAAACTAATTTGTTGATTGCCAGATACTGGGGTATCTGATCCTTTCATATTGCCCCAGCAACCCTCCTGGAATGCTCCATGGATGTTGTGAGGAGGTCACATCCCAAGCACAGCTTTAGCCCTGTCCCAGCCAGATCTGTTCCAAACAGCTCTCACCAGTTCTTTGCTATCCACAAGCCTAGGGGAACTCTAGATGTCCCTCATTCAGGCCAAAGTGGGAGCATTCCCCTAGAGACCCAGTAGAAGACCTGGGCAATCTTTCATTTACATGAAGATCTGCCATGATTGGTGCAAACACCCATGTCTCGCTCCCTTTCCAACTTGGAGGCACCCTCCGGTGCTGCCCCCAGGGTTTTAACTTCTCTGGAGTTTTCTTGCCTCTTTCTGATCTTTGTCACTAGAGGGGGCTGAGTTCGTGGTGGCCGGAGGAATGGACAGCTAAAACAGCCCAAAGGCAGAGGAGACCCAGCAGAGATGGCTAAAATCACTTGTCATGGAACTAGCAACCAAAAGGCTTCTGAAGCGGCAGGAGAGAAAGAGTGGGGGACAAGGGATGGTAGAGGAAGGGAGAAGTCGAGAGGGGACAGGACAGAGGCTGACTGAAGATGGAAGGCTGTGCAGGGTCAGAGAACAGACACTGCAGGGAGCCGCCAAGCCTGATAATGACCAAGGGGTGTTGTCACACTTGCTGATGTCAAGGGCTAAGGATTCCGGTTCTCTGACCCAAGAGCTGTTAACAGAGCAGAGGGTCACATAAACCTAGGCCTGTATAATGCTGAAAGGTGTCACCTGCTGCTGTTTACTACTGTCTAATAGCTGGGGAGAGAGAGAGAGAGAGAGAGAGAGAGAGAGAGAGAGAGAGAGAGAGAGAGAGAGAGAGAGAGAGAGAGAGAGAGAGAGAGAGAGAGAGCGCACCAGGGCCACCACCTTGTGGGTCTGGCTTATGTGGGTACTGGGGAATTGAACCCAGGGCCTTAGGCACTGGAGGCAAGTGCCTTAACCGCTGAGCAATTTCTCCAGCCCCTGATGGCACTTTTGAGCTCTGTGCTCTAGAGCAAATTCCCTTTTTAATGCATATATGTATCATCAAAGGTTAATTAAAAAGTCAGAACCGGGTCTAAGTGTTGCAGCAGCTCAGAAGACCCCATCTAGATATTCCCAATGCATTGCTTTGAATTAAGCCACATTAATAACTTAAAATCAAATCTTTTGGAAAATATTCAAAATGTAGGTACAAATCGGGGGAAAGAAACGTGCAATAGAGAATTGGAAAATCAGCCTCATATCTCAGAATTTGTTGAAAAATGCTCATCTTGAAACTATGTTTAATTGAGAAACATCATTTTAAATAGAAATTGGACAAATAGGGCTAAAGAGATGGCTCAGAGTTAAAAGTGCTTGTGAAGCCTGGGGTCTTGGGTTTGACTCCCCATTACCCACATTAAGTCAGATGCTTGTGTCTGGAGTTCGTTTGCAGCGGCAAGAAGCCCTGGCACACCCATCCATTCTCTTTCTACTTGCAAATGAATAAAATGTTTTTAAAAATTGGAAAAATGTACTTGAGTGTATTGTGTTGTAAGTAAATTTTATAGAATCCTTACAGTATCTTATTGATGCTATCTCATGTTAGGGATTGACAAAGCTTAAAAATTGTTTATAAACCGGGCGTGGTGGCGCACGTCTTTAATCCCAGCACTCGGGAGGCAGAGGTAGGAGGATCTCCGTGAGTTCAAGGCCACCCTGAGACTACATAGTGAATCCCAGGTCAGCCTGGGCTAGAGCGAGATCCTACCTCGAAAAACCAAAAAAAAAATTGTTTATAAAAAATGCAACTAGAAGCTGGGTATGGTGGCACATATCTTTAGTCCCAGCACTCGGGAGGCAGAGGTAGGATTGCTGTGAGTTCAAGACGAGCCTGGGACTACATACTGAATTCCAGGTGAGCCTGAGCTAGTGTGAGACCCTACCTCAAAAAACAAAACAAACAAACAAACAAATGCAAATGGGGGGGGTGGTGATTCACACCTTGAATCCCAGTTATCTGGAGGCTAAGGTAGTAGGATTACCATGAGTTTGAGGCCTCAAAAAATTTAAAAAAATATATAGCTATCATATGATCCAGTAATTCCATGACTGACATATATCCTAAAGAAATGATAGTATGTCAAAGAGACCTCTGTATTCTAAGTTTGTTGCTGTGTTATTTTCATCCAAGAAACAGAAACAACCAGTGTCCATCAGCTGATAAATGGTTAGGAAAAAAATGGAATATATACAATGGAATACAATTCAGGCCTTAAAAGAATGAAATTATGTCATTTGTGACAACATGAATGAACCTGGAGGACATAACCAAGTGAAATAAACCAGGTACAGAAAGACAAATCCTACTTTATGGAGACATTTATGTGTGGAATCTTTAAGAGATCCAACTCAGCTAGGCATGGTGGTTCATCTCTTTAATCTCAGCATTCAGGAGGCCAAGGTAGGAGCATCACCATGAGTTTTAGACTAGCCTGAGCTAGAGTGAAACACTACCTCATAAACAAAAAAAGTCAGGCTCATAGAACCAGGAATTATGGATTATGGTTGCCAGGGACACAATGTGGGGCTCAGGCATTGAGGAGACATTTATCAAAGTATAGACAGCTTCAGGGAACACAATTATGCATTCTCATCTATTGTGGGGCAGGGTGAGTCAAGTGCTAAGGTTCTTTCTTTGTCTATTTGTTTTCTGTCCACAATACCACATGCTGGATAAGCTATAGGGAAAATAAGTTTAGTTTGGCTCATATTTCTAGTTCAAGGCCAACGGTCCTCATCTGGGGAAGGTAGCGTTCAGAGGACCACATGGTAAGAGACAGGGATCCTGCAAGAGACCTAGCCAAACCCAGTTCTTATAATATTTTTATTGATTTTGCAAGGTGTGAGAACGAGAATGAGAAAGAGGGAATGGGTGTTCCACAGCCTTTGGCCACTAAACAAACTCCAGATGCATGCACCATTTTGTGCATTTGGCTTTATGTTGATACTGGAGAATCGAATCCAAGCAGTCAGGTTTTGCAAGCGCCTTTAACTGCTGAGCCATCTCTCCAGCCCCCAAATCCTGTTCTTATGGTGGACACACTCTGTGTTGACAGGTGTATATGCATATATATTTATGTATGCATATATACAGGCGTGGACCTGTTCGTATAGGTGCATGTGGAGGCCAGAGGTCAATGTTGAGTGTCTTCTTTAACATCCTTAACATTATTCTCCTCATTTTTTCTTTTTTTGTCTTTTTTATTGATTTATTTACAAGAAGAATGGGCATGCTAGGGCCTCCAGCCACTGCAAACAAGTTCCAGATGCATGCACCACTTTGTGGATCTGGCTCTATGTGGAAATCAGAAAATCAAACCCGGGTCATTAGGCTTTGCAGGAATGAGCCATAACCACCAAGTCATCTCTCCAGCCTCACCTCATTTTTTTCTAAGACAGCATTTCTCACTGAAAATGGAGCTCACTAATTTGGCTAGACTAAGTACTAAGTAGCCAGCAAACCCAAGGGATCCACCTGTCTCTACTTGCTGAGCACTAGGAAATGCTGAGTGTAGAAAATACTTCTCTGTAAATATGAAATATTTTCAAAATGAGCAATATGTTTGTGTGTATAAAACATCCATGTACATGTATGCATACAAAAGTATGTAAATATGGTATATACCATATTTACAAATATCATACTGTACCCATGCAAGTTAAAGATCAAAAGAATATAAAAAGGTTTATGTTTGGCTGCAAGCCACCTACATGCCACAGATATACCCTCTTGAGATTATCTGATTAGCCTGCTCTTTGAAAAAAGTATGAGCCTTCCATTATAAGTTTCCTGTTGACTGCTTTCATTACCATGGGATGTAAGCAATTTTTTTAAGTTTCTCATAAAACCCCCCAGGGAGGATCCCAAGAGGTATGGGTTAATGAGGGCTTGTTACGTCAATCCCCCAGGCCCACCCTCCCTCCCATTCCCAGAAGGCCGCTGTGCTCCACTCGTGTACACATGGTCCTGTCCCCAAGCAGAAGCAGCCAGTGGCAAAGAGGCCAGAATGGGCCCTGGGAACTTGGCTGTTTTGTTTGCTTTTAGGTAAGATCCTGATCCACCTGCCTCCTTCCTCCACTTCCCGAGTTGCTGGGGTTACAGGCATGTGCCATCAAGCCCAGCCTGACACTTTTTTTATTTCCATAAACATAAAACTCTCCCAGCATGCCAGCCATACCCTCCAGCCCACCCATCCCCACACCTGCAGAAGACCTTTCCTGGTTTGTTCAGCACCTGAGCCTGAAGAATTTGAATTCTGAGATGAAACTTTCAGATGAAGCAGAAATGACGCCCTGAAGGAGCCCCAAAAGTAATAAATCCCTTGGTACTAAGTCAACACTTACTCTCACTTCTCAGGGCAAGAGAGTAATTAGTCCCGGAGGTGAGAGTTAAGTGATTACATTAGGATTGATCCAAGGTAATAGCCTTTCTATTAGAAGACACACACTCATTTATCAGGCTTGTGATTTCACAGGAACCATTCACCCACAGCTGTTGCTGACACTCTAGCTTTATGCTAATTGAAGGGTCTCCTGGAAGTAATTGCCTCAACTCTGTCTTCATCATTTTCCCAGTTTAGAGATGAAGCAAATGGATGCAAACTGGAAGTAATGCCAGCAAAGTCTTGGCAAGTCCTTAAAAGAGACAGTAGACTGTCAACTTACAGACTAGACACGCTTGCTTTGCAAGCAGGCACCTTTAACCACTGAGCCATCTCTCCAGCCCACACAAGCTTGCTTTGTATGAGGACACTGTGTTTTAACAGCAGATGAGATAGTAGGCCAGGTTCAAGGGCTTGCCATTGCCATGCATAGCAGGATTAAAACGGGGCTCTGTTTCCCTTTAAACTGAGTGAAAGCCAGATCACTGGATGCAAAAGTTAGGAAGGGTAGTTGTCCCTGGTTCTTCTGATGAAGAGCACAGGCTGGAGGTGGGGTCAGAGGCTAAGAAGGATTTGTCAGGAGCCGCTCCTGCCCTTGCGGGAGGGTTCTTCTCCCCACCTCCAAGCAGGGAAGGAGTGGGAAGAAGTCATCTGCACTTATTCCAGGACTAATTTGAAGGGAGGTTAGTTTCTGGACGGGACTGGAGTTAGGAGTTCCTTCTTGATGACTGTAACAAATGATCATGTTGGGCCCCAGCCTAGTTTAGAATAAAGCCCCGGCTTTATTCTAAAACTTAGCTCAAGGTTACTCAGCTAGGCTGGGGCCCAATAATCATAAATTCAGTAGCCTAAAATCAGGGCACTGCTAACGCGGTGCTCCTGCTGTAGGCTCCTGGACAGCGCACATTTCCTTGTCTCTCCAGCTTCCTGGGGCCACCTGCGTTCCTTGGCTCCTGCAAAACCAGCATCATTGTCATTGTCACACCTCCTCACTGCCACCTGCTCTTCCATTGCCTTCCGCAAGTGAGGACCCTGTGATTACATTGGGCCCAGCCCACGTCATTCAGAATAATCTCCCTCTTATAAGGTCAGCTGATAAGCAGCCTCATTCCTGCACAACCGTAATCCTCCCTTACCCTTATGAAATCCAATCTCGGTTCTGGGGATGAGAAGCACGTCTTTGGGGAAGGCACCATTCCTCCTGTCACACCAACCAGAGTCAGCATCAGTGGCTTTGGGACATTTGGGAATTTCATCCAGGGGTAGGAACTGACTAATCCTGGAGCACATTTTTAAATTATATTTATTTGTGTGTGTGTGTGTGTGTGTGTGTGTGTGTGTGTGTGTGTGTGAGAGAGAGAGAGAGAGAGAGAGAGAGAGAGAGAGAGAGAGAGAGAGAGAGAGAACAACACCAGGGTCTCTTGTCACAGCAAAAGAATACCAAAGCCATGTGCCACTTTGTGCATCTCGCTTTTACATAGGTACTGGGGAATTAAACACAGGTCATCAGTCTTTGCAGGTAAGCACCTTAACTACTGAGCAATTTTTTCCAGCCTCACATTAAAATATATATATATATATATATATATATATATATATATATATAAATTTATTTATTTATGAGATAGAGAGAGGCAGACAGAAAGATGTATGACATGCTAGGGCCTCTTGTCACTGCAAATGAACTCCAGATGCATGTGCCACTTTGTGCATCTGGCTTTACATGGGTACTAGGAAATCAAACCTAGGCCATCAGGTTTTGCAAATAAGTGCCCTTAACCACTGAACCATCTCCCCACCTTTTCCCCCAACACATTTTTAAAGGCTCATGTAAAATTATGCTTAGCCTTTTCACAAATTGTGACTTTGGCCAAAGAAGCAAAGAAACAACCATTCATCTTGGGGAGCTTTCATTTAACACAGGTGAAGCTTGAGGAACACTTAGTCATTAGTGACTAAGGTATGACTAAAGCATGTTATTAAGGCTTAAGTGGTGTGGTGGAGACTGTAGGCTACGAATATGGATACAGGCAAGGGAGGGGATGAACCAGGCCTTATAATTATGCAAAATGGCCCTGTGAATTTTTAGTAGAATAGTTTTTCAGATTATAAATATAATTCATGCTAATTATGAGGAACATATACACACCCATATATAATAGATATATTACATATATATTATGCAACAACAAAACACACACACACGCACACACACAAGCACACAAATAATGCCTGTTCTTGCAGGCAAGACAGAGAGCACTTAGCCAGGGCTTATAAATTGCCTCTCCAGCCACCATTTACCCCCTCCCCAACCCCATCAACATTCTTGCATGAACTCACCAAACACTTTTTAAACAAAATCATGTCATTTTCCACATTGTGACTTCTGTTTTCAGTTTTGTTTTTGTTTTGCGAGGCAGGATCTCATGTAGCCGAGGCTAGCCTTGAATTCTCCATCTCTCTACCCCTTCCCCAGAGTGTTGGGATGACAGGTGTATGCATGCCATCACCATGCCAGGTTTTCTGTTTTCAATTTTTTACTCTGTCAATTTAGTTTTAGATCATCACTGATGGTGACTGAAATGTCATTATTTTAATTTACAATGACTTCTCTAACAAATCCCTTCATGGGCGAGTCACCTTTATGTATTTTTTCTAGGTTTCTCATATGAATGTGATGGTATGTCTTTAATCCCAAAACTTGGAAGGCCAAGGTAGAAAGATTGCCATGAGTTTGAGGCCAGCGAGGAATACATACTGAGTTCCAGGTCAGCCTGGGCTAGAGCAAGATCCTACCTTGAAAAAACAAGTGATTATATTGTGAATTTCCTTTGTATGTTAATTTCTGTAACTCTTGACTATGTCCTCAGAATATATTTCTAGAGGCATAATATGGGGTTAGGAGAGAATGTGGCTTTAGTTTTTTCTGTAGTTGTTGTTTGCTTTGTTTTTGGCTTTTTGAAGAAGGATCTTACTCTAACCCTAAGCTCACCTGGAACTCCTTCTGTAGCCCAGACTGGCCATGAACTCACAGTAATCCTCCTACCTCAGCTTTCTGAGTGCTGGGAGTAAAGGTGTTCACCACCATGCCTAGCTTTTAAAGGAATTTTTTTTTGAGGGGGAAGAGGAGTGTGGCAGGATCTTACTCTAGCCCAGGCTGACCTGGAACTCATGGTGAATCTCCTGTCTCAGCACTGGGATTATAGGCATGAACCAGCAAGCCCAGCTTCAAATGTGAGTTTAAGAAGAAAAATTACAAAATTCTCATTCAAACTTCTTTTTAAATTTTTTTAAATTAAAAACTTATTTATTTACTTGAGAAATAGAGTACGGGCATGCCAGGACTTTTTGTTATTACAAAGAAACTTCAAACATATAGATCATTTTGCACATCTGGCTTTATGTGGATAGTGGAGCCAGCAGGCTTTGCAAGAAAGTGCTTTTAATGGCTGAGCCACCTCTCCAGCCTAATTTATGTGTATTTTTATTGCATAGTGTGAACTAAATTATTAGTGCATAAATTTATAATATATCTTGTCTGTATTTTTTCCATGTGTATAATGTTGGTGCAGAGTTTTCATGACAGAGTATGAACATTTTGTAAATATGTACTATTTTTTCAAATATTAATTGTCTTATTTTGGATTTAAAATTTTTTTAATTGAAGAAAAGCACTTAAAGTTTTTTATATATGAATATTACATATAAAGCTGTTAAAATACATAACTTTGGTACAAGAAACTTTGTCACATATTTCCTTACCTGTGCAGGGTTAGAAGTCTCTAGCTCTCCGTCAATTGATAGCGTCACTTCCAATTCAAAAGAACACATTTCTTTTTATCAAGAAAGTCTTAAAAAATTTTAAAAAATTTTAAAAAAAGAAAGTCTTCAGGAGCTGGAGAGATTTCTCAGTGGTTAAGGTACTGTGGTATCCTGCTAAAAGCCATGGAGGATATAGGGTTTTGCTGAGACCGGCAGGCTTCCGGGACTGTCTCCTTCTGTTAAGGCAGTCAAAGTGAGTCTGAGGGCCCCTATAATCTCCAGCGAATCCTGGAGACTCCAGTCCCCAGGCAGGCCACAGCTCTGCCCTGAGATAAGCAGGCAATTCAAGCCCTAAAATCAGTCCAGCTGTAATAACAAACCTAAACAATAAGGTTATATTTCCTCTGCTCTATATGTCTAGAGTCACATAGCCCCCTCATTTTATCTATGCAAATTAGGCATCCATAGGGTACTGGCCTCTACCAATCAACTGATGAGATGTCCACAGATCCTACCCCTACCAATCCCCTTGCTGCCTATGCCCCTGCCTCTGCCTTTCCTCTATATAAACCACTTTTATCTATACAATAAATGATCTTCCCACTGCAGCTGTATCCCGAGAGTCTTTGTCTCTCATTGGCTCACAGCTATTCCAAGCCTCTGTTCTCCCAGCTCCAGGGACGAACAGGGAGTTGATACACGCTGCAACTCCCCCACTAAGCCAGGAACCCACAGGTACTTGCCTGCAAAACCTAACAACCTGGATTCCCCAGTACCTATGGAAAGCCAGAAGATGCACAAAGAGGGCACATGCATCTAGAGTTCTCTTACAGTGGCTAGGGGCCCTGGTGTACTTCCTTCTCTTTGATTGCAAATAAATAAATAAAATATTTACAAAAAGAAAGTCTTCAAATTTGATTCTGAGTACAGTTCTGTTCTCCAGCTTTATTTTGAATGTACCCAGTTAGTTTCAGTGGAGCAACTTTAGACAGGACTGGTATAATTCTGTCTGCCTCTGGGTCCACCTCTGTACCATTCTCATGCATTACTGGTTGCTAAGCTATACCTTTAAAAATCTCAGTTTCCTTCCACTGTGGGCAGAGAACTGATGCCACTTACTCTGTTGCTTGGTGGCGCTTTAAGAGGTTTTCAATGAATGAAGGAAGTGCAACCATGAACATTTACCAGACGTTTATGCTGCAGTATTAGCAATGACTTGGTTGCATTTGGTTTGAGCAAGACAGATATTTGGAAGGAATCTTTGTATAGCTTAAATATTTGAAAACTATCTTTCAATGCAACTGCATATAAAAATTATTTATATATTTATTTGTAAGCAGAGAGAGAAAGAGAGAGAGGTAGAGAGAGGGAGAGACAATGGGTGTGCCAGGCCCTCTAGCCACTCATTTGGTTTTATGTGGGATCTGGGGAATGGAACCTGGGCCATTAGACTTTGCAAGCAGGTGTCTTTAACTGCTTAGCCACTTCTCAAGCCCAATAATTTGACTTATTAATTACACACACACACACACACACACATATATATATATATATATATATATATATATATATATATATATATATTCATTCCTTTTTATTTCTTTCTTTGGTCTTAGTGCTCTGGCTAAAATTTCAAGCACTATATTGAATAAGAGTGGAGAGAGTGGACATCTTTGTCTCATTCCTGATTTTAGAGGAACTGCTTTCAATTTTTCCATTTAGTACAGGTTAATCAAATATACCCTTTTTTATGTTGAGGTATGTTTTTCTTACTCCTAGTTTCCTTGGAGTTTTTTTTTTTTATCATGGAGGGACAATAGTCTTTTGTCAGCCGGGCGTGGTGGCGCACGCCTTTAATCCCAGCACTCGGGAGGCAGAGGTAGGAGGATTGCCGTGAGTTCAAGGCCACCCTGAGACTACATAGTGAATTCCAGGACAGCCTGGACTAGAGCGAGACCCTACCTCGAAAAACCAAAAAAAAAAAAAATAGTCTTTTGTCATAAATCTTTTCTGCATTTATTGGGATGTCTGTACTTGAGTCTATTAATGTGTTATATGACAGTCTTGAATTGTATGTCAAACCATCCTTGCATCCCTGCAATGAAGCCAGCTTGATCATGGTGGATGACCTTTTCAATGTGTTGTCAAATTGCATTTGCATGTATTTTGTTGAAAAAATTTGCATCTATATTCATCATGGAAATTGGTCTGTAGGGTTTTTTTTTTGTTGTTGTTGTTTGTTTTGTTTTTCACGGTAGGGTCTCACTTTAGCTCAGGCTGACCTGGAATTCACTATGTCATCTCAGGCTGGCCTTGAACTCACTGTGATCCCCCTACCTATGCCTCCTCCCAAGTGCTGGGATTAAAGGTATGCAACACCACACCAGCCTAGTTTTATTTTTATTGTTGTGTCCTTATATGGGTTTGCTATTGGGTAATACTGACTTCATACAACAAACTTGGCAGTATTCCTTTCCTTCTGCTTTATGGAATAGTTTCAGGAGTATTGGTGATAGCTCTTCTTTAGAGGCCTGGTAAACTTACTTCTGTGAGATAGAGACAGTGAGTACAGGCAGGCCAGGGACCCTCACCACTGTAAACAAGCTCCAGATGAATATGCCACTTTGTGCATCTGGCTTTACATGGGTCCTGGGGAATTGAACCCAGGCCATCAGTCTTTGCAATAAGTGCCTTTAACTGCTGAGCCATCTCTTCAGCCCTACTTTATTGATGTTTTTGTATTCATTTAGTCTCTATTTTGTTAATTTCTACCCTAATTTAAATTCTTTCTTTTCATATTTCCCTTGATATTTATTTACTTATTTGCAAGTATGAGAGTGTATGTGTGTTCATGTGTGGGCACATCAGGGTTTCTTGCCACTGCATATGAATGCTGGATGCATATGCCTCTTTGTGTCCAGCTTTATGTAGGTCCTTGGGAATTGAATCCCAGGCTAGTGGTTTTACTTCTTTCCACTTAATGATGGAGTTTGGCTTGTTCTTGCTTTTTTTAAAGGCCTTGTGGGGCATCATTAATTAGTTTGTTTAAGATCCCTGATTTTAAATTTTGTTTTGTTTTGTTTTTTGAGGTAGGGTCTCACACTAGCCCAAGCTGACCTGGAATTCACTATATAGTCTCATGCTGGCCTTGAACTCACAGTGATCATACTACCTCTGTCTCCCAAGTGTTGGGATTAAAGGCATGCACCACCATACCTGGCTTTAAAAATATTTTTATTTGCCAGGCATGCAGTGTGGTGTACATGTTTAATCCCAACACTCAGGAGGTAGAGATAGGAGAATCTTTATGAGTTCAAAGTCACCCTGAAACTACATAGTGAATTATTCTGGGTCCACTTGGGATAGAGTGAGATCATACCTTGAAATATATATATATATATATATATATATATATATATATATATATATATATATATATATATAAAATTTGCAAGGTCTGATTGAGAATGAATGGGTGTGCCAGTGACTCCTGCTACCACAACCAAACTCTAGATGCATGCACCACTCTGTGCATCTGACTTCACATGGAACTGGAGAATTGAACCAGGCCTTGAAGCAAGTGCCTTTAACAGAACACTTTAAGATATAGGTACAGTGAAGGGGTTTCTGAATAAGAACCCAGTAGCCCAGGCAATTAGACAAACACTCAACCCCTGGGATCCCATGAAGCTCAAAAGCTACAGTACAGTTAAGCTAATCAGCCACAGAGTCAACAGGCATCCTATAGGATGAGAGAAAATCTTTGCCAGCTACACATTTGAAAGAGGTCTGATATCTAGAATTTATAAAGAACTCAAAAAACTAAGCAATAAAACGTCAAGTAACCCACTCAAAAATGGAGAAGGGAAATGAACAGAGAGTTCTCAAAGGAAGAAATTCAAAGGGCTAATAAACACCCAAAGAGTTGTTCAACATTGCTAGCAACCAGGGAAGTACAGATTTAAACAACTTTGAGATACCATATCACCAGTCAGGATGACAACTAGCAAATAAATAAATAAATAAATATAAATAAATAAATAAAATGACAGCAAATGCTGGTAGGGATGCCCAGAGAGAGCAATCCTCATTCACTGCTGGTGGGGGTGCAACTTTGTACAACTATGGAAATCAGTATGGAGACTCCTCAAAAAGCTGAGAATAGACCTACCATTTATCTAGATATGCCACTCCTTGGGATATTCTCTAAAGACTCTACTCTTTACTACAGAGACACTGTGTGGCCATGTTTGTAGCTGTTCTAGTCACAAATAACTAGGATCTGGAGCCAGCCTAGATGCCCATCAACTGATGAGTGGTTAATGAAGATGTGGTACATACACACAATGGAGTTCTACAAACAGGGAGGAACAGTGAAATAATGGAATTTGCAGGAAAAATGGACAGACTTGAGGGGGGGAATCATACTGAGGGAACTCACACAAGCAGAGAAAGACAAATGCTGCATGTTCTCCTTCATATGTGGTACTTGACCTGGAACAGCTTGTGTTGCACACATCCCTGACAGGCAACTCAAGGCACAGATAATAGAGGTGGAGGGATTTGGGGAGGAAAAAGGGAGGGTAGGGGGAGATAAGCACATGAATTACAAGCTAACATGAATTAGTACCATAGAAACCTTTCTCCTAGATAGCTGACTATAAAAGACGTAGCCCTCAATAGGAATGTGGGGGCATCTGGACAGAAAGGCCCCAGAGAGGGTGGGAGGAAGCCTATTCTTAAAACTACTGGCTCTAGCTTGTAATTCCCAACACCAGAAATGGGTTATGCCCCACATTGAGCTATTGGTCAGAGAGACCTATAAGGTCCCCAAAACAAGACAGGTTTCTGTCAAAGCACTTGATTACCCCCCTGAGTTAAAAGGTAAGACCCTATTGCTAACGATACCACAAGCTGCCGATACAGAACATCAAGATATCATGCTGGAATTTGGAAGAAAGACAGCTTCCTGATGGCTAGCCCTCATAGTGCTGGAATGTGTTACATGAGCTGCTGGGGGGAAATGGACACCAATGTTGTGTGCTTATAGGAAATCCTGCTAGAGACTAAATCAATCAGATGAACAATATGTACACACCTGTGCAATAGTGGCACCCAGCCTAGGCAGCTAATCAATAGCCCTATGATTGGCTAAGTGTGAAGGCACTCTTACTGGTGCTGGGAACCAAGTCAAAACCCTATGGAGATGTGGGTCATGTACTCAAGTGAGAAACTCCCATTAGACTTTGACCAAAAGAAAGGATACACTCATCAAAATCTCTCTTAATTAACTATGTTTATCCCCTTCAACCTATGCTGCTCTTACTTTCCATTAGGGGATCTGTTTTTCCTTTTACAGAAGGCAGCCAAAGCTTCAAAGAACCAAAATCCATCAACATGACAAGAAAAGATATCTGACTCCTTATCATGAAATGAACTACCTCTTGTACATCAACCAGGGTCCAGGTTGAACCCACAAAAGAATTGGTGAGTTAAGCAAGAGTGCTGCTCTCAGGCTGGAGAGATTGCTCAGTGGTTAAGGTGCTTTCCTGCAAAGACTAATGACCCGGGTTTGATTCCTTAGTACCCACATAAAGCCAGATGCACAGTGGCACATACATCTGCAGTTCATTTGCAATAGCTGGAGGCCCTGGCATGCCCATTCACTCTGTCTGTCTCTCTTCTACCTTTCTCTGCCTGCTGACCCATCTCTCCAGCCCTCTTGGTTGAATTTTTTTAAAACAGAATTCCACTTTTTAAAATATATTTTTTATTTATTTACACACACACACAGAGAGAGAGAGAGAGAGAGAGAGAGAGAGAGAGAGAGCGAGCGCACCAGGGCCTTCAGCCATAGCAAATGATCTCAGACACATGTGCCACCTTGTGTGTCTGGCTTATGTGGCTACTGGGGAATTGAACCCGGGTCTTAAGCACTGGAGGCAAGTACCTTAACCAGTGGGCCATCTCTCCAGCCCTTGGTTGAATTTTTAAAATCTGAGAAATCTGTTGATGAAAGGGGGATATTGAAGTTTCCCACTATTATTGTATTTGGACCTATCTTTTCCTTTGTGTCTACCAGTATTTGTTTTATGAAATTGGATGTGCCAATATGTATATACTTATAATTGTTATATCTTGATTGATTGTTCCCTTTATTAATATATAGTGGCCTATCTCTTTGGACTAATTTTGGCTTGAAGACTACTTTATCAGATCTGCATACAACTACATAGTTTTTACTTCTACCACATGGTGTATTGACTTCCATTTTCCCTCTTCGTCTGTATATTGCCAATGTTTCTTGGAGCCAACAGATAGGGCTTGTGTTTTAGTCCATTTAGCTACTCTGCATCTTTTAATCAGATAATTAAGACTTTTTATTAAGGGTTATTATTGAGATTAGTTTGCTGGTTGGTTTTCTGGCTACAGTGATTGTTGGGGTCCTTTCTTTCTTTCTTTCTTTCTTTCTTTCTTTCTTTCTTTCTTTCTTTCTTTCTTTCTTTCTTTCTTTCTTTCCTTCCTTCCTTCCTTCCTTCCTTCCTTCCTTCTGTTCTTTCTTTCTTTCTTTCTTTCTTTCTTTCTTTCTTTCTTTCTTTCTTTCTTTCTTTCTTTCTTTCTTTCTTTCCTTCTTTTGTCTGTTTGTATCATGGGTTCCTGGCTCACTGGTTTGGACGTGGTGACTCTTTCCTCCTTCTTTGTTCATCTGCTCTTCTCATGAAATTGACTTATTCCTTGTGCTCACGATGGAGACTTTCTTCCTCCTTTGTTATACATTCCCTTTCAGTGCCTTCTGCAATCCTGTCTTCATGGTCATCAATCGCCTTCATTTGTGCTTGTCATGAAATATCCTTGTCACCATTCTTTTATAAAAACAATTTCCCTGATATTCCAAGATATTCTTGATTAATGGCTATACACTATATTTCAAGATATTCTTGATTAATGGCTATACACTTTCAGGGCTTGAACTATATCACTCCATACTTTTTTGGATTTTAGGGTTTCTACTGAGAGGTCTGATGTCATCCTGATGTATTTTCCATTATGAGTTGGTATTGTTTTTAGTGTTAATATGGTTTTTTGTTTTGAGGTTTGGGCATCTTGACTGTAATATATGCTAGGGAGGGGTTTCTCTCATTCTTTCTTTCTTTTCTTTTCTTTTTGTTTTGTTTTTTTTTTGTTTTTCAAGGTAGGGTCTTGCTCTAGTCCAGGCTGACCTGGAATTCACTATGAAGTCTCAGGGTGGCCTTGAACTCACGGCGATCCTCCTACCTCTGCCTCCTGAGTGCTGGGATTAAAGGTGTGCGCCACCACGCCCGGCTTCATTATTTCAATTTAGAGTTCTAAATGCCTCTTTTTCCTAGTATAATTTCATTAAGTAGATTTCTGCATTCATTACCTTTTTCATCACTGTGACAAAATACTTGACAAAATCAAATTAAGGAAGGAAAAGTTTGTTTTAACTCACAATGAAAGCCAAGACCATCACAATGTTCCACAGTCAAGAAACAGAGACATACAAATGCTGGTGCTCAGCTCTCTTTCTTTTTTCCTTTCACTCAGTCCAGCACCCCAGTACATTATGGTGCTACCCTCATTCAGGGTATGTGGCCTATGGATTACTTGGGGAGTCATTGTACACTAACCCCCTTTTTATCCATGGAACTGGTTGAACAGAGTCTTGGAACAGTGGTGAGCTGACAAAAGGAAGAACTCTTGGGAGACAGTTGCAGTGAACAGCTTGTTTATTATATTGGGGAGGTGCTTTTATACAGGAGGAATAGGAGAGGCAGGGGGATAAGTAGCAAGGGGATTGGTGGGGGCAGGGTGGCCTGTGGATGTCTCATGAAAGGATTGGCAGGGACCAGCTGCATAGATAAGTCAGAAGGACTTTCTCAATTACTGGGCCTTGTTATTACCTTATAGCTGAATAATGTGAAGTTCAATAAACTCAGTCCTTGAATTGCCTGGACTTATCAGGGTTTTCTGAGGCCCACCATGTGGCTGGAGGTTGGGGAGGGAAGGAGTCAGCCGAACTCTTGCCGGTCTCAGAATGAGATTATCAGGGTTTCAGGCCAGTCTCAACTTTCCTTTAACTCCGTGTCCTCCACGCCTCTCAGCGGGGTCCCACAAGGGTGGATTTCCCGTCTTCAATTAAGCCTTTCTGGAAACACCCTCACAGACATACCCAGAAGTGTGTTTCCATGGTGATTCTAAACACTGTCATGTTGACAGTTTTAAATGCATTTACTTTTTAAAATTAATGTATTGGTAAGGAAAGGGAGAGAAAAGAGAGACAGAGAATGGGCACACCAAGGTCAAGGCCTCCAGCCACCGCAAACAAACTCCAGTTGCATATGGTACTTTGTGCATCTGGCTTTATGTGGGTACTGGGGAATTGAACCTGGGTCGTTGGGCTTTACAGGCATTGTGTCTTAACCCCTGAGCCTTCTCTCCACCCTATGCCTTTAATTTTTTTTTCAAGGTAGGGTCTCGCTCTAGTCCAGGCTGACCTGGAATTCACTCTGTAGTCTTAGGGTGGCCTTGAACTCACGGCAATCCTCCTACCTCTGCCTCCCGAGTGCTGGGATTAAAGGCATGCGCCACCACGCCCGGCTCTTGCCTTTAACTTTTATATCAGCCCACTGTACCTCCTGGATTCTCAAGTAAGATCTCTTGATTATTTCCCAATGCTCTTGAATGATGTTGTCATGCTCAAATTAAAAAAAAAATTTGAGCGAAAGAGAGCAAGAGGGAGAGAGAG
>PVHP010034385.1:0-19099 GCA_004024765.1 Zapus hudsonius
GCCCACCGGGTCCCTCTCCGGCCCACCGGGACCCTCCCCCGGCCCACCGACCCGATCGCACCGCCCGTCTCCCTTCCTCCGCGGCCCCTCTTACCCCGGCCTCGGTCCATGGCGCGCCCGGGACCCCGGAGCCAGCGGCCGCGGCGCCCGGCTGCGCGGCGCTCCCCGCGCCGTCCCGCGTCCCTCCCCCGGCAGGACGCCCGCCCGCCCGCCCGCGCCCCCGCCCCCGCCCGCGCCCCCGCCCGCCCGCGCCCCCGCCCCCGCCCCGCCCCGCCCCTCCGCCTCCCGGAATCGAGCCGGGCGCCTCCGCCGGCCTCGTCGGGACGGGGACCCGCTCCAGGCGCCCTCGCTCGGATCCCCGCCGGAGCGCCCACCCAGCCCTCCGCGGGGGACGACCCCAGCCCTGGGCTGGCTTCTGGAGTGGCCGCCTGCGGCCCCCCGAGGACTCCCACTCACCCCCTTCCAGCCCAGATGGTGGACCGAGAGGGAAGCGTGGAGAGACGGTAGAAGGGACGGATCTCTGAGAGCAGAAAACAGCGCTCGGGCGAGAGTTAAAGGGGTTCGGGCTGGAAGCTCATCACCAGGAGTTTTATCTGCGGAAATCGCCTCACTCGCTTTTAGACGCCCTCGGAGGCCTGAATTTCAATCCCTTCATCAAGTGCCATTGAGGCCCAGTTGTCTTCCTGGACGCCACTCCCCCCCCCCCAACGGTGGCCCAGGCTTGCTTATCAGTTTTTTGAAAAATATTTTATTTATTCATTTTCAAGCAGAGAGATACAAGAGATAGATGAGAGAGAGAGAGAGAGAGAGAGAGAGAGAGAGAGAGAGAGAGAGAACTCCAAGGCCACCTGGCCTATGTGGGTCCTGGGGAATTGAACAGGGGGCCTCAGGCACTGGAGGCAAGTGTCTTAACCGCTGAGCCATCTCTCCAGCCCTGCTTATCAGTTTTGATAGGGCGCCCACTTTATGGATAGCATCGGGCATTGGGAACACCTTGCGCGGACAAGGATGGGCAGGCTGTCTTCTCTTGGGCTGCAGGTAGTTTGCTTGTTACTTTTACCTGCAAGTTGAAATTAACATCGTCTGAAAAATGGCCCCCATAGTTTGTCTAGAAGGAACAAGGTATGGGGAGAAACCCTGCTTTCAGAGTTTTTGTAAGCAAGGGCCTTTAACCACCTGTCGCTTGCCATGTTTTCTGAGTTGTTGGGTCTGAAGACGTGTGTCCAGGCTCTTGCTCCTCTCCTCAGTAGGTATTGTATGTAACTTCCTGTCGGTGCTCTGAGAGACCTCGTACTGACCTCTCAGAGCTGTTGGCAGGGTGAATGAAATGATAATACAAATCCACTTTATGAACTATAAAAAGCGATAAAAATACAAGCCATTATTAGTTTCCAAGTTCCTCTTTGTTCCTACCCATTTTTCCAATTTGAAAAGGTCATTTTAAATTCTAAAGCATCTAACCAACAATTATAAGTGGGTTTAGTTCCCAGAGTTAGAACTCTGGAACTTGGCAGTTAGCTGTACATTTCAGTTCCTAGGCTAGTCTACCATTTGTTATTTTTTTTTAAAAACACTTATTGCTGGCAAGGGTTTTTTATATTTTATTTATTTATTTTCAAGCAGAGAGATAGAGAGAGAGAGAGAGAGAGAGAGAGAGAGAGAGAGAGAGAGAGAACGCGAGAGCACCAGGGCCACCACCTTGTGGGTCTGGCTTATGTGGGTCCTGGGGAATTGAACCTGAGGCCTTAGGCACTGGAGGTAAGTGCCTTAACCGCTGAGCCATCTCTCCAGCCCTACTATTTGTTATTTAAAAAGTAACATTTTATTTGAAATAATTGTTTGTTTTTGCAGTACTGGGCACTGAATCCAGGGCTCTCACATGCAAGGTAAGCACTCTCCCATTGAGCAACACCCCACCCTTTGTTTACTCTTAAGACAGGGTCTCGTTTATGTGGCTCATGCTGGCCTTGAACTTGCTATTAGCCCAGGTTGGCACCCTACTCATTATCCTCCTCCCTTCTGCTCTCAAGGCTGAGACGACTGGTAGGTACCGCTATGCTCTTTCCTGAGATTATTTTTAAAGTATTTCTTTCCTTTCAAGCAGAGAGAGATACAGCAGAGAGAGAGAGAGAGAGAGAGAGAGAGAGAGAGAGAGAGAGAGAGAGAGAGAGAGAGAGAGAGAGAGAGAGAGGATAGGCATGCCGGTGCCTCCTGTCATTGCAAATGCACTCCCTTGCATGCACCCCTTTGTGCATCTGGCTTTACATGGGTACTGGGATATCAAATCCGGGTCATTAAGGCTTTGCAGGGAAGCGCCTTAACCGCCGAGCCATCTCTCCAGCCTTGAGATAATTTTGAAACAGCAGTATGGCAGCTTATTATTACCTAATAGATGGAGACGTTTTAGATACTTTTCATGGAACTTTCAAGACGTTCCAAGGACTTTATTTAGATATTTTGAAAGTTTATTCAGATATTTTGAGCGTGAGTTTTCTAACTCAAAAGGGCTAAGGAGAATTTATGTCTGTGGAGTGGTCTGTGGAGTTTGATTCACTCAACTATGGCCCAGGAAAGATGTAAAATGGGTAAAGAACACAGCATATGCACAGCTCTGGGAGGTGGTTTTTTTTTGCTTAGATAATTATCCATAAGGTCCACCAGGTGGCAATGTTGACGGCGTTGGCTACAGCTTGGTTGCTGTCAAGGTGATTGAATGGGGGGATGGTTTGTGGGTTGGTATGTAGGAATCAATAGATATTTGTCTATGCTTTCCTTTAATAAGGAACCATGAAATTGGCTACCCTAGCTGTCCATCAGCTCACTGAGGTGACATTGGCCGTTTCTGCAAGCTCCCCAGAGAACAATCGCTAAGTAGGAATGATCCCCACCCCCAAGGGAATCTGCCCTTTCGAGCCGGAGGGAGATGTGTGCAAGCTCCTGGAACACGGAGAGATCCGGTGCCTGGGTGCTCATGAGGACCAAACAAGAGTTTCTTACTGACCACTGGCAGAGCTTAGGTCAGAGGTCAACGTGTGATGAGGAGATACCATTGCAGGCCGAAGAAAGCAGCCAAGGCTGACGTGATGGACGTGGCAGGGTGCGTCCACACGCAGCAGTTCAGGTTGGCCGGATCATGGGGTGTCAGGTGCTAGGTAGGAAGAAAGGGTGCGAAGGGAATTCTCTTTTCTGTTTCCCTGAATGTAACTCTGGCAGGCATTTTTAGGATTTGCCTCATATCTTCCTTTCCTTCTTGCTCACTGCCGGGTTTTCCAGGCTTGTCCAGAGGACACTACGTGGAGAGGTGCAGCCGTGTGAAAAGACATCAAATTTGACACGAGGAAACACCACCAGGAAAAAAGCTGTCAGGTCCCTGTGCTCCCAGTCTTGTAAAAACAAGACTCATTCTTAGCTTCTCAGGTGGAGCTGGGAAAGAAAACCTGGAGGCTCTTTGTCCTGGGGACTCTCACCTTCCATCCGGTCACCCTGCTTCCTCATGAAGCCAGAGTGACCATCCCACGGGTCTCCCTGTAATGCCTCCCCTCGCCCTCAGAGCTCAAGCTCCTTCTTATGGCATTGGGGTGCCTTTGCTGGGCTGCAGCTGATTCAAGGGACCCCAGAAAGGTTATGAAACGACTGTTACTATGTGAACCTTAGTTCTACCTCTGGGTCATCGATGCTCAGCTGCTTGCTGACCCTTCCTGGTCACACTTCTGGCAGCTGGGTGCTGTCTCATTGCTGAATCCCTAACAGCCCAGCATGCTGCATTCTAGCCCGTGGTAATAAAGGTTTGTGACATGCTCAGTCCGTGAACACACAGGACCTAGGGGCCTGTTGGCAATTGTTAATCCTGGACCCCAGGATCCATTGTCCTCTGACGGCTCCTTTACCTGCAGAACTAGGTGAGACTGTGAGCTGTTCTGCAGAGTGCCCTTGGCCCAGGACCCTCTGCGAGGCTTCTTTGTGCTGAGCCTCTGCCCCTTGCTCCAGCGTCAGCCTGCTCTTGGCTGCGGGATGAACACCCCTCTTGTTCCACAGGCACAATACTGCCATTCTAGCCCTGGGCCAGGGAAGTGACACATGGGAAAGCAGATGGAGATCTGGTGACAGCTGCTGGGGAAGGAGAGAGGGTCTCAGGGCCGAGAGAGCACTTCTGCTCCAGGCCTGGGCTCTGCCTTCACCTGGGCTAGGAGGTTCCTCCTGAACCAGTCCAGGGGTCCTGTTCTCACAGACGATAGCCCTGCTGGAGTGCCCGAAGGAACCTTTGTTTTCAGGCCCAAGTGGCACAAGCCGCCTTCTCCTGCTGGCTCCTTCCCCAAGGTGAGAGCACCCAGGCTTCCCGGGAGAGATCAGACTGAGGCCTCCAGCGGGCAGAGGGGGGGGCATGGAGTGCTGAATAGGCTGGGCTTGGGCAAACCAGCTTGTTCCACTCTTGCCCCTCTGAATGAGGGCCTGGAGTGCCTGCAGTTGCAGACTTAAGAAGAACCCAGAAATCTAGATTTTCATGTAAAATCTTTTTTTTTTCCCCCGGAGGTAGGGCCTCTCTAGTCACTGACCTGGAATTGTAGTCTCAGGGTGGCCTCGAACTCACAGCAATCCTCCTGCCTCTGTCTCCCAAGTGCTGGGATTAAAGGTGTGTGTCACAATGAGGGGCTTCATGCAAAGTCTTTTCACTTAAGAACCTTTGTCACTAACTTCCATTGTCCTAGAACATTGTGAAAACCATCCGCAGACATCCATGGAAACTTGGGGAACTCTTGTTCAGCTGAGTGTCCTCTGAAAGCTGCTAGTCTCTCACTGAAGCTAAAGGTGAACCGATGCCAGACTTAGAGGTCCAGAGGCGAATCTCATGACCTGGGGCTAGAAAAACTCCAGACACAGAGGAGCCAGAGGCATTGGCCATGCCTGCCTTGACATTTGTCAGATGGGGAAACTGAGGCCAAGAGGTGCGAGATCTTGTGTGGAAGCACACAAGGTCTGTGAGGCAGAATCAGGAGCGATGGGACTGGGCCAGGGCTTCAGGCTCCATGCATCTGTTGTAGACAGCTCATGCTGTCTTGGGGTGAAGTTCCAAACAGACAGAGTTATGGGAGGAAGGGATTTATTGTAGCTTACAGATCCAGGGGAAGTTTTATAATGGTGAAAGAGGCTGGCTCCCTTTCACAGGTCTAAGCAGAGAGAGAAACCCATCACCTGCAACACACACACACACACACACACACACACACACACACACACACACACAAACACACACAGGCTAACAGTAGGGAGCTCCACAGAGCTCTGCATACCTTAGGCTGGAATTCCAAAACTGCCCCCAGTAATACCTTACAGCTGGACCCTAGAATCTGCCCAAGGTGACACCTCCAGCCAGGTGGCTGAGACAAGCCTTTTAATAAAACTCCTGAATCTTTTGGGAGAAATACATTCCAACTACCACAGCATCTTAGCCACAATCCCTGACCTCCACAACTGTCCCTGTCTAACACGGTCATGAGCAGCAAGACTCTGAGACAAGGGAGACCTGAGTTTGGTACCCTGGCCTGCCTCTGCACAGTCAAGGGCATGACCTTTAGCCTCTCTGAATCTCATCCAAAAATGCAGGCTACCAAGACTTCCTAACATAGCAATAGCGAGAGGCCTAATGAATCCAGAGGCCATAGAGAACTCAACAGTAAACCAAACTGCCAACAGGTCTGCTACCGGTCGGGGAACACTGTGGAAGAGGGGGTAGGAATACTGAGGCACGGTCCATGGACTGACTGAGGCCTTCATGACCCCCCTTTGGAGGGCCTCCAGGGTAACAGGAGCTGGGACGAGGGGATAAAAGTGATATAATATATAAAACACTGAAGAGAAAAGAAATACCCAGGGATGGAAGGGAACTGCAGAGTGCTTAGTGCAGGAAGACTTAGTATATAATCAGTGTGGGTTTCCTTGAAGAAGTTGCTAGAAGTTTATAGAAATACTAAGAAAATCTTGGTCCCAGGCTGCTCCCTGCTGGGAGTTAACTTGTGATTACTCTGAGTGAGCTACCCGGGTGCTTCTGAGGAAGATGGCTGGTCTTGTCCTGTAACAGATTCAGGAGCGGATACAGAGTGGCATTTTGTGTTTATTGTGAGAATATCAAATAGTGCTCTTATTTCATCAGAAAAACACATTTCTGGGGCCCAAAGGGGACGGACCTGATCCAAGTGGCCAGAGGGTTTGTGAGTCAGAGTGTACGTAATTCAGGATAATAATGAGCTCCATCAAGAAGGGGTGTCGGAACCTGCTCTGGGCTTAGCAGTAGTTTTGAAGGGCCAATCACATCACTCCTTGGCTTCCCTAGTGACACCCCCAACCCATCTCAGGGTCCCCTGGGGCAGGTACCACATTTCATTAGACTGGGGTTCCTCTCACTCTGGGAGCTGCTGTGTTTGCCGTACCTCTTCTGGTGGAAGTGTAACACAAAACAGCTTAAATCAAAAGGGAAATGATGAAATTTCTGTCTATCACATCCTCCAAGGTCAAGGATCATTGAGGAAGAGGTGGCAGAAAGAATTAAGAGCCAAAGAAAGGGGAGGGGTGCTTTGCCTACGGTCTTCCGGACAAAGAGGCCTGGACACCTGCAAAGACCTGCATAAGAGGAGGAAAAACCTAGGAGAGAGAGAGTAGGTGGAAAGAAGAAGGGATCCAGGGGAGGGATGAGGGAGAAAGGGGATGGAGGGGATTCTGATCACATGATACTATCTGTACATATGCAAATTGTCAGTATAAAGTTAACAGAAACCAGGAATGGATTTGCTCAGAGGGCAACGGGGAACTATGGGGGAAGCTGTCTTTAAGGAGAGCATAGGTCTTAGCAGAGCAGCCCCGCTTCCTCTGCAAGCTCTTCCTCCCTCTGCTTAGTCTTCTCCTTTTAAGTGTCTCTCCCGGTCTGTGGCCAAGGGTTCCCGGCTCCCTGAAGGCCTGGACAGCGCCAATGATCGCTGGAGTCCAGAGCAGCGGGCTTGTCTTTCTGCAGTTCCAGAAATAGCCTCGAGGGGGCACTCGAGCCTGGGGAAAGCACATAATCTCAGGCGCTGGAGACTGACTGCAAGAGGGGTTTGGTTGGGTTAGGGTCAGCATTGGGCCATGATTGTAATTGTCACCTGCTTTCTCTGCATACGTATCCCCATTGTCCATGAGGACCAAGCTTGGGTGGTGCCTTCTGGCCGTTGGTTTCTCTTATTTGAGCCTGGTGAAGAGGCAGGAGAGCTCTGGAAGGTTCTGCAGCTCCACAGCCTCGGTATCTTGCTAATTTCAAGTCCCACTGTGCTAGGCTTTTCTATGGCTTGGCAGAAGCTCATGGTGACATATGTCAGCAGATCCTTGTCACCACATGGTCAAGACTTTTAGTGACACGAAAGCTCATTCCACAGGGGCATTAGTGGAGCTGGCACAGCTCTGTGACTTGCTCCGAATACGCGCGTCCCACCTCCAGCTTGGCTCACAGGACTGAACAGCCACCAGCTGCAGCTGCTGACCTTCCATGGCCAGTGTCCCTGACTTTGGGCCTGCAACCTGCTGGTGAGGAGCTCCCGGCAGGCAGGCTCTGCTCATGCCCTCAGCTGCCTCTTTGCACCTACAAAATACAGCCTTGCAGTGGCTTTAATTCTAACCTGTGATGCCTGTGAGCCCTGAAGTTGTGTTCTGCCTTATTAATGTAAGGTTGCTCTCCAGTGCTCAAAGTGGTCCTGTGTATGGGAAAAGCTCCCTTCTAGAACTTCAGAAATTTTGACAAAATATCCTGCCTGTCTGTAACAGGTAGATAGTTTAGAGCATAGCTTCTTTTTTAAAAATATTTTTTATAAATTGGCAAGCAAAGAGAGAAATAGAAGAGATACAGAGAGAAAGGACACACTAATGCCTCCAGCTGATGCAAATGGACTCCGGATGATGTCCCACTTTGTGCATCTGGTTTTCTGTGAGTGCTGGGGAACTGAAGTCAGGTCATTAGGCTTTGTAGGCAAGAGCCTTAACCACTGAGAAATCTCTCCAGCCCCAAGCATAGCTTCTTAAACTTTACTATGGCTGAGAATTTCTTGTGAGAACTTATTAACATACTCATATTGATGGCGCAGGTCAGGGTGGGTCCTGGGATTGGTGGATCTCGAGAGGCGGCACTTTGAGTGGCAAGAATTAAAAAAAAAATCTCACTAAATTCACTGTGTTAATTATCACCGAGCAAGTCAGACTAGCGTTACAAGGCCGTCTGCATGCTATAGTCCCTGCTATCTGCCTGCCTCTCGTAGCCTCACATTCCCTCCACTCACTGCAGACCTTTCAGTTCCTCAAGTAAGACAAATGCTTGCCCAGCCCTGTGCCCTTCACACTGTCTGGCTTCAGAGTGCCTGCCAGCGGATGCTCACCGGTTAATGTTTGCTGGGCGCATGTGCAGAGAGCGAGCAAAGGCGCTTTCTTAAGTGTCTCTCTGCATATCTGTACCATTTGTCTGGAAATTGGTTTTTGCTAAAGAATCACAGAATAAGAGGTCAGGAAAGAAGCTGATCTTTCAGAGGTGTCAACTGTGAACAAAGACGTCAATCTTAGAACAGATGAAATGTAGCAAGTCACCATTTCTCAAAGAGTTGATATTGAACGAGCTGATGAAACACTTGGTTAAGCAAAGGTGCACCGGGGATCCCAGGTCTCTGGCAATGTACAAAGCTTGTCTTCAGGGAAGGGACATGAGGTGCTCTTTAATGGGACAGGGATTATGGAAAAGACTCTGATACTCAGGTTGATACGGGGTGGGGGATGTGGGCAAACCCCGAGTTCTTGTCTTTAATTAACTAAAGAATTGGTAATTCAGACTGAGAACGATTTTTGCACACATGTCACGCTGTGTTCAAACATTAACAAGGAAAGGGGAGGAGTGGAAGGGAGGGGAGTGACTCCCCACAACAGGCCTGATGGACTCATGTGCAACCATCAGAAAAAGAAGAAACAAGATAAGAGAGGCATGCTTTTGAAGAGAATAAGAGAATTAAATCCATGGTAAAAATGTTCTCCCCCCCTTGGCAAAAGATGCTAAGGGAGGGAGGGGGAGAAGTAATCTTACCAAGTCCCAGGTGAAAAAAGACACAGGGTCTCGGGTTTAGATAAAAAATCATGCTGGAGGTCGGCACTCACCAAGATCCCAGCCGGTCGACCTGGACTTAGAAGGGGAGACCCAAGGGCCCCATGCTTGGCTGGGTGGGCTAAGATAGGGGGCAAGGGCTGGAGAGATGGCTTATCGGTTAAGGCACTTGCCTTAACCAGTGCCTAAGGCCCCAGGTTCAATGCCCCAGTACCCACATAAGCCAGACCCACTAGGTGGTGGCTCTGGTGTTCTGTCTCTCTCTCTCTCTTGGCTTAATAAAGAAAAAAATTAAAAAAAACTGATAATTAAAAAAATCTTAAAAAAAAGATAGGGAGGCAAAGTTGTGAGATCCTAGCAGGCACCCAACTGCCCGAGAAAAATCTACCTACATACCCTAACCTCTCACAAGGTCATTCCTGCCCTATCTCTGCCTTAAAAACAATATTTACTTATTTGCAAACAAAGATAGGAGAGACAGAGAGAACAGACACGCCAGGGTCTCCAGCCCCTGCAAACAAACTCCAGATGCATGCACCACTTTGTGCATCTGGCTTTACTTGGGTACTGGGGAATCAAACTCTGGTCGTTAGGCTCTGCAGGCAGGTGCTTTAACCACTGAGCAATCTCTCCAGCCCCCTCTTCTTCCGTGTGTGTGTGTGTGTGTGTGTGTGTGTGTGTGTGTGTGTGTGTTGGGGGGTGCATCCTCTCACTATGGAGGCTGACAAAGCCAAACAATTTCTCAGCCTCTTTTGTGGGAAGGGCATGGATTTACTCCCTAGTCCTGGCCAACAGGCTTGGGCAGAAGCAGACAGAGGGCGAGTTTTTCTGGTCTAACTAGACATACAAAGGGAAATTTCTTCCTGCCTTTTGGTTTGGTTGTGAGAAGCTATGCTGGAGTCACAGCAGCGTCTTATAAACACGAAGTCACAGCCAGGATCGGTGGAGTGGAGAGATGCCAAAATCCTCGGTTCTGGTTGGCATCAGCGAGCTCCTGACTTTACTAACTTGATGGCTTGTGAAATGTCCCTCTCCCCTCCCCCCAAGGCTTGGTTCCCCGCTGGTGGCAATTTGGGAACGGGTGGCGCTTTGCTGAAGTAGGTCTGTTGCCTTGGGTGGGCTTTGCGGTGTACAGCCCACCTTAAAGCCCAGCCTTGGCCTTCTTTCTTCCTGCTGCTGTGGAGACGTGGTGCCCAGCTGGCTGTCTGCTTATGCCATGCTTCCCCCGCCAGGATGAAATTTCCCCTTGAAAGTGTAAGCTGGGGGCTGGAGAGATGGCTCAGCGGTTAAAGCACTTGCCTTCAGTCTGTGTCTAAGGCCCCGGGTTCAATTCCCCAGTACCCACATACGCCAGACCCACAAGGTGGTGGCCCTGGTGCTCTCTCTCTCTCTCTCTCTCTCTCTCTGTCCTTGAAAATGAATAAATAAAATTAAAAAAAGAAAGTGTAAGCTGCAAATATAATCTTTCCTTCCATAAGCCGAGTCTTGGCTTCTGGTTGTGCAAAGCAGCTTTCACTGTCTAAGCTACTTTCAATGGGCGTTGACTTGCAGCTCAGGACGAGAAGCTGGTCCTCCCAGCTGGTCAGGCTGGGGCGCTTCCTGCTGCTGCTCCTAGTGGCGTGTCTTCTTCAAAGTGGCCTCACGTATAAGATGGAGGGATTGACTGGCTACCTGTTGGGTTGCCTGAGGTGACATGTACAAGATCCTCGGCATCAAACTTGGCGCATTGCTGGTGTTTAATATCGCTTTTGATTAAAGAATCTTATTTGTGGTTTGAACATCCTGTGCTCTCTTAAGGTCCCCTGCATTCTACAGAGAAGTTTGGGTGATGATGACCTTCGTTCTCACTTGTCCCCTTTATGAAGGGAAACCAAGGCCAACAGGGGCTGCTCTTCAGATTCTTCTTAACGATGTGCATGGCCCGCCTCTTCCCTGTCAATCACTTCCACCCACACAACAACAGAAGGACACAGGTTTGGATTGAAATAATGTGCTTTTATGGGAAACAAAAATATTCAACAACAATAACAAAAGCCCTTCCATCTTGCAAGATGTTAACCAGTGATAATGAGACAATTTCAGTGATCGCATCTGGCTGGGGACATTTCTAATGGGTTAGGAAAGTCAAAAGATATTGGCCAAAAAGAGAAGTTGCAGGGAGGCTTGAAATTTTAAATGAGGGTACATTAGTTATCACTTGTGGTCCCTCCATCCCGTCGTCCTTCCAGCGGCCTCAGATCCTTCCCGACTCACTACTCCAACGCATCCTCAGAAAGCTTTCCTGGTCTGCACCAGCTGCGTCTGCCTTTGGCAACATCGCACACACTTCTCTGGCCTTCTTTCACTTTCTGCCTCGTAGCCATTATGTCTGGGGACCTGCTTTCCCAGGCCCTGTATTTTCTAGCATGTTCCTGAGACCAGGGCCCATGCTGGCTCGTCCTGGTGGGCCCTCTCCCTCCCCCCTCCACATCAACAGGTGCTCAGGGAGGGTTTGCCGAAGTCAGTTCTGCACTCATCACGCCAAGTCCCCAGTCTCTTGAGCATCATAGGGGCCCTTTTCACGTCTTCATCCGACCTCAAAAGGCATCTGCAAGTGGGCAGAGCTGCCACCCAACATTGGAGAAGGGATGCGAAAAGGAGCAGCTGCCACCCCTGTTCCAGAAAGGCGAGGAGGCGATCCCTGGGCCAATGGGGGTGAACAACGAGCAGTGTTGGCCGATGCTTCTGGAATCCCCTGAACTGTCTGCCTGTCTACCTGGGGGCAGCTGGGTGCTCGGTATGGATACACTGGCTCCCAGGGACCAGTGGCGGGACATGGTTCTTTCTTTGGGTCTAGTTTCCCTGCTCAGGGTGGTCAGTGTCTGGATGTGTGCTGGAGCTCTGCTGGGAATGTTAGCCCTGTGGTGTGTAGGTCGTCAGGCACATCGATTGTAATAAGGCTGAAAGTACAGGCTGCAACAGTGGCCTCTCTGAGAAAGGGGAAGGGTCCGGAGGGCCAGGAGTGCTGAGAGGGTGGTCCTGCCCCAGCTCCTCTCCTTGCCTCTGCTTCTGCAAGCCCAGGCCAGGCAGAGGGCCAGTGGGGAGTGATGGAGAGGAGGGAAGTGCCTTTTTCTTTTTCCTACCATGAATCTTAGCTTTGCATCAGGGAGAGGTCATCTTACGGTCAGAGGAGGAGGGCTGCTGTACCAGGGAGAGGTCATTTCATCTCCCCGTGTAAGGAGTGGATTTGGGGCCCACACAGCTAACTGCAACACCCACAGCACACTGAGCTCCTGGTGGGGGGGTGGAGAAAATTCTTCATGGGCCCTGGAAGGTGCTCACTTATTTGGGTGAATCACTGTGGATCTCCCACGGAGGGCCCCTGGGGGGCACCCTGGAGACTGGGGGAAGGGCCCAGAGCAGAGACTCCTCCAGGGGAAAGAGGGCTGGACCTTGGGGACTCCAGGCAGGATGGATGCTTCAGTATCAAAAGGATCCTAAAGGAAGAGGTCCCTTCGGACCCCGTCCCAGACCCCACAGCACTTAGAAAAGAGGAGGAAGGAGCATAAAAATACCTCGATGAAGTGAGCCCGCCGGACAGCACAGCAGGGCACAGCGAGTCTCATGGCGGAGCCCGAGCCTCGCCACACAAGGGGTGATAGAGATTTACATACATCTTTCTCTAAGTGCATCTACACGTCTAGCGCCTCCGCCTAGAACAGCCGGGCTTGCTTCTTCAGCTCATTCCTCTTCCAGAGGGCTAGCCTTTCGAACTCCGAGATAGTCATGCCGAAGACTTGGTAGAACTCCTCCTGGGACAGGTGCCGCTGAAGGAGGAGAGGGACACAGAGGACACTTTGAGGACGTGACTGGTGCCCACGGCGGCACCATGGCTTGTTCCCTCTGGGGGCTGATCCTGAGGGAGGTGCACACGGAGGTTGGCTCTGGCTGGAGAGACCCTCACCGCCCACAGCTCAGGTGGCTTCACTCAGGGGCCCCTTGTCACTCTGGCTGACTTGTGTTGCCTGTATCCCTGCTCTGTGCACCTGCGCTCAGAGAGTACGTGGCTCATGTCACCCAACTCCCCTGTGGGAGAAAAGAGAGGCACACCTAAGGTTTAAGGCCATATTGCCTCTTATAATGAATGACACATGTACTTTTACAAATGTGTAGTGGGCTGAATCTGAAGAGCACACAAAGTTACTTGCATATTTCTCTACCCATTGGAATGAGTTTCCGATCAAACATCGTTCTCTTTTCATGACAGTTCCTCCCCCTCCAGTTTGGTCTTCTCCTCTCTCCCTTCTAAGCAATCTCAAGTGTCCTTGTCAAAACCTTTAGCCTTAGAGGTATACGTCATCAAATACGGCAGAATGTTAGTGACTGCTACATGAAGGTGAAGGGTAGATAGATGTCTGCTTTTACCATCCCTTCAGTTTTTCCGGAGCTCTGAAAAGCGTCAACATGAAATTAATAATTAAGTTTAAATAAAAAAAACGCACAGCATGTCTCTTGCCTGAAAACTTAACTGGATTCTCCAAACAATTTTGTTAACTAACTGGGTCTTGAAGGACATTGAGTGAGAATCATCCATATAGACACACAAATCATGAGCCAGTTCCTTGGCCTATTGCCATTGTGAGTCGTTTGCATGGCTTGCAGAGCTTGGTTGACATAGGTGGACTGCCTCAGGCAAGTAACTAACTTCTGGAGCCTCAGTTTCCTTTTCTGAAAACTGCAACTTGTTGGATGAATGAATGTCTAGACTCTTCGACCCCTAAGGACACAGTCAGGCCTAGAACTAGTGTAGTGGTTAGGACAGTATTTTTAGCCTGGATGTCTCAGCTCTACATTTTAGATATTCCCCGAAGATTTAAAATTTTATTTATTTATTTATCTGCAAGGAGAGAGAAACATATGCACCATTGTGTGCATCTGGCTTTAGGTGGGGACTGGGGGACTCAAGCCCCCGCTGTCAGGCTTCGCAAACATGCGCCTTTAACCACTGAGTCATCTCTCCAGCTCTTCCTAAAGATTAAAAAAAATATATAGGGCCGGGCGTGGTGGCCCACGCCTTTAATCCCAGCACTCGGGAGGCAGAGGTAGGAGGATCACCATGAGTTCAAGGCCACCCTGAGACTACATAGTGAATTCCAGGTCAGCCTGGGCAAGAGCGAGCCCCTACCTCGAAAAACCAAGGAAAAAAAATAATAATATAGGTCTGAACTCCTTCCCCAGACTATGATTAACATTTTCAATTTTGCTTTTGTAGCCGTGCGTTTCCTCCTGTGGCCTGGGCCTCATATCCAATCAGAAAGCAGTTGGCTACCTCTATTGTGTTCTTACTGGGTGGTTTAGAGAGCTTGGGGTCCCCTGTCCTGAGCATCTAGGGGCCTAGCGATGCTTTCGCCTTTCAAGCTGCCTCCACTGAGCTGCCTGGGGGTGGTGTTCAATGGCACCTGTGGTAACGCACGTCCACAAGGAACCCTGCTAGTGAGGCTGAGGAGATTCCTACACGTTCTCAGGCTGCTTAGGGGTGGGATCACGCAGAACTTCCAGAACGTCCTGTCTCTACCCTGAGTGAATTCCCTGCATTCAAGTCCACAAACATGTCCTGACATCATCCCAGCCAGGTCCTGAGGTGGAGGACAGATAGATAATCTTGCCCCTAGGAAGCTCAGGGTCAGGTGGAAGAACTGACAAATGGAAGGAGAGTGAGAGGTACTTGACATCCACCTGGATGCAGGTAAGGGGAAGCGCAGCATCAGGCACATAATCTGTCCTGGGGGAGGACCCGAGGAAGCTTGAGGGGGTGGGGTGGGGGCTCACAGGATGGGAGGGGCACCGAGGGAGAGGAGCAGGCGGGAAAGGCGAAGTGAGCTCCAGGTCCAGGGCGTGATCAGGCCTGGTACTTCATGCCAAGTGAGCCGCAAGACCACCTCTGCCATCTTCCCCACTCATGATACGCACCCCCTTCTCCATCCAAACCCACCTGCTTTCCAGTCCTCTCTCTTGTCTTTCTGCAAAGTCTCCGAAGAGCAGCCAGACGCTGCCTTCTCGCTTCTCTCGGAAGCTTGAGAAAGCAGGAGCCTGACTGCTCAACTAGACTGTGAACCCAGAAACTTCGACTCGGGACTCCCCCGTGCTTCTGCCTTCCCACGCTCCCTCTCATAGGCACCCACTTTCTGTACAGCCGAGCCTGCAGGGACTAAACCCAGCCTTCTGTCTGAGAACATCAGCCCGAGGAGGACTCTGCCAGCTGTGCACCCAGCTCAGAACAGTGTGGAGCAGCGTTGGGCTCAGATCTCTGCTTTCGGCCTGTCCACCCCTCATGGGGCACCTCCGGGTTCCCTTCAATCCCAAAGGCTCCGCCTCCTCCAAGTACCTCTAAGCGGGTCCGGTCCACATCCTTGGGCAGCTGGTTTCTTCCTCTCGTGGTCACCAGCAGCAGTTCATAGGGGTAGATCTGAGGAGAAAGACAAGCATGTCCAGCCGGGGGGAGGGGGATGGGCTCGTCTGAGCAGCTGCATTGTGAGCCTGGGCTCCTTTCTCTATCCACTATGGCCAGAGGTTTAATTAAGATAAAGAGCCGGGTCTGCCCTCCTTGGGTTGGCAAGGCTTCACAGAGGCCTCTGGTACAGAGGAGGGTAAGCTTAGGTGGAGTTAGGCGTTAATGCGGGCACGGGGCTCTCGGAGTGTGTCTACTGGTTGGTGACTGGTGGGCCTAGGGAAGGGGTCGGAGCGATCTAGGAGAATGGAGGGTGCTGGGCACGGAGGGGCCATGACAGGTTATGCATCTATGCTCTTCCCTGCATAGATGAGCTGCGGTCCTCTTGCTGGGCCCCGGGTGGTGGCTCCCAGAGTCCTGGAGACCCCCAGGGTCTATGTGTCCTTTACCTTGTATTCTGCAGAGAGAAAAGAGACACGCACAAAGTAGGACCCACCCCTGCTCGGTGTCTCTACACTGGCCTCTGCCTCAGTGTCCTAGGGAGGTCTAGCCTCCACACAGCTGCTCTTTTCGGCCACGAGATTCCCCATGCTTGCTGAATTCACCATGGAGGACAGTCTATGCCTGAGGACGGTTTCAGACAGGGCCCGGGCTGATTTTGAGATGGCTTTAAGCGAAAAGGTCGCTTCTGAGCTATTTAGAATATTCATGGGGGACCATGAGATCATGGGGCCATGGGCACGACCCTCCATCACCTGGTGGGAGGCCTCTGTGTCCATGCCCGCACAGAAGAGCTGCTGGAGCTTGAGAGCCTCCCTGGCGGATAGCACGAGGCCCAGGGGAAGCTCTGCGTGCTTCCCGCACAGTGTCTGGCCTGCAGCCCTAGCTCAGCAGTACAAGGTGACGGGCAGCTCACAGGCCCTGGGAGCCCAGATGGGACAGAGAGCAGGAGTCCAGAGACCAGAGAGGATGAGGGGGAAAGGAGGGCGAGGAAATGACAGGGATGGGGGCTCAGGGTTGAGACAGAGCCCAGTGCGGGCACAGGATCTGTGGCGCCGGCTTGCCAAGGTCAAGCAAAGCTATGAGCCCTGCATCTGGAGTCCTGGAAAGTCCCAGAAGGGCTCTCCCCCCTGCATCCCCAGCAGCTGCGCTCACCTCGCATGCCCCAGTTGACTGCGTTCATGCTGTCGTAGTGGAAGAGGTCTGCGCTGGGCGTCTGCAGGGGACACAGAGCCAGGCTGGACTGAGAAGCCTTCAGAAGTACTTGCCCACCTCCGGAGTGTGGACCAGGGTGCCGGACAGGGGACCCTCTCCATAGCCTCAGTTTCAAGTCAGGGAAACTTAGCTCCCTGTGATCCTTCGGCGCTTAGTCCCAGCACTCAGTAGGCAGACAACACGTGTACATTTATTTGGTGAATTTCATTTCAATGCTGTTTCCTTTCTCAAATACCCACTTTCTCTGAGATCTTTCCCGGGAGCTCTGTTGAACTTTCAACCCTCCTGTGCCTCTCAATACTTTAAAAAATATTTTTATTTATTTATTTGCAAGGAGAGAGAGAGAGAGACAGAGAGAGAGACAGAGAGAGACAGAGAGAATGGATGCACCAAGGCCTCCAGCCACTGCAAAGGGACTCCAGATGCAGGTGCCACTTTGTGCATCTGGCTGGCCATGGATACTGAGGAATCGAACTCAGATCATTAGGCTCTGAAGGCAAGCCTTTTTTTTTTTATAAGCACTATCTTCCAACATTCTATATATTGTTGCTTCTTATTGTTACATACTTTGTTCTCCAGACAATAATATAAGCTCCAAGGGTCAGGGATCTTTACTTCAGTAACTGATGGATTTTAGGCACCCAGGGTAGTGTCTGTCATGTGGAAGAGGTATTCTATTCAGTAAACCTGCTGAATGGGCTCCGAGTACCCTGAGGACAGGGTCCTCTGCAGGCCAAGGTTACTGACATCAAACATTCTCTCTTGGCATTTTCCAGGTCCTTTGGGGAAGTCTACCCTCAGATAGGCTCCTAATGGACCCATGATTTCCACTTCTGTCTCTGTCCCTCTGTAGCCACACCAAAGCACCCCACTAAAATGTGTCTATGGACACCCTTTGAAGTCCTGACTCAGTGTGTGTGGCTCTCCTGATACTCCTTGGGCTTCATGCCCTCATTCCTTCTATCCTGGCCATGTGAGTCGGGACCACTGCACCCTCCCCACTGAGACATGTACTCTTGCAGGTCTTTAAGTGGCTTTCTCCCTATCCTCAGGTCCCTGTCTGAATTCACCCCTCCCTGGCCTCCTCTCTCCCCACCGGCTGTGTTTTCCACCCTAGCATGTCTGATAACCTGACTCATGTCTCATCTTCTCACTTGCTGCCTCCACGGAGGTTTTATGTTATCGGCTGCCACGTCATATTGGTGATCACTGGTGTGTGGTAGTCAGGGTGGGGTGTGGGGTCAGTTGGTCTGGGTGTGAATCCTGACTCTGCCACCCACTGGGTATGAGAGCCTCACTTCTCAGTCTCTAAATCCTTCTGCCCACAATGGGGTGGACAATATGATGCCCTTCCCTGGGTTGGGAAGGTAGCATAGATTGGTGCTTGTAAAGCCCACGCGTGACACACAGTGTTTTTGCACAGTAAGTACAAGTTTTCCCAGCTTCTTCCCAGGGTCTCTTTCCACACAGGGGAGGGTAGCGAGTTCACTGACCCTTTCTGGAAACCCACCTCTCTCTACCACAGAGCCTTTACTCCAGTTTCACCCAGAGGTAGTCACCAGGACACTGAGCCAAGGTTAGATGGTTAGTATCTGGGGGCAGTCGGGGAGCGAGGCTCAGAATAGCCCCCTTACCCTGTGCAGCCCATTTCTCCTGTAGGCAGGCAGCGAAGCCGATTTGGAGATAAGGGGATCTGAAAAGAAGGAACCAGAGTCCTGAGTCAGGTCACTCTTCCTGGCATCCCCTAGCTGCAAATGGCCAATATCACTTCCAGCCCAGTGGGTTCTTCCTAATGCTCCCCAGTAAGATAAGTTTTCCCTAGCTTCTTCTAGGGTTCCTTCCACACTGAGTCCGCAAGGCTCCCTGGACATGGGTTGGGGGAGTAGAAGGCATGTGCTCTCTCCTCTTCGGGAGCTACTGGACATGGTTTTGGAACCTCCCATTGAGGCCCATCCTCTGACAACTACAATAGGGGGGACACCTTGGGGCCAGGGCCATGCTGCAGTGCATGGTCATGAGAGCCATGGGGACCCGCAGCTGCCGTGGCTCTGTCCTCCCAGACACAGGGGCTCGTGGTGGGGCAGGCAGAACGTACCGCTGTCGGCCAGGTAGTGTGAGCGAGGAGCTGCAAGAGAGAAAACCAAGATCATGTTCATGGCGACGGATGGCCATGGTGGAGAAGGTTCCAGAGTCAGCACTCAGGCTGCTGGGGGCGGGGCTCCGTGAGGACTTCCTTTCCCAGTTTCCAGTTATGGAATCTAAATGCCATCCTCTTTCAGTCGGCTCCTGGGGTTGTCAGGAGCTGGCCCTGGCACAAAGCAGGTGCTCTGGCATGTTTGTTGTAAGATACGGGTGAA
>PVHP010034386.1:0-18918 GCA_004024765.1 Zapus hudsonius
TCGTGTAGATATTGAATAATGTTTGATAAAAATTTCTGGGAAACTTCATGGGAAGCAAAGTTTATGTTAAATCAACTTTTTCATTAAGTTGCTTTTACCTTTTCCCACATTCCATATTAATAATAAAAATATTAATAAGTAACATATCTCAGGAACTAGACTAAAATCCTCATGTAATGGATCACAAGAGATGACCTCTCTCCCCATCAAAAAGGAAGTATCTAGTCCCCCTCCCAACACAAACAGCCCAATGGGCATGCATACTGACTACGTAGTAAACAGCATGGGCTGCAGGGAAGAGGGTGTTTCTGTTTCTATTATCAGTACAATGGACAGCGCCACCATCAGCACCCATCCTCCTGAAGGACCCAGGGAAAGGACATAAATATGCAAGGTCGTTGTGTTTATTATCACATCCTTTCGACCTCTTTTTCTTCTCTGTGGCATGATAGAGGATAGGTCAACAAGACTGGCTGCACCTCTAGAGGGAGTGTCACTGGGCACAACCTCTCCACAATCCTGAAAGGGGCAGGATCAGGGCTATCTGACCAGCCTGGTGATACTCACTTTGGGCATCTCATGTCTTGTGGACTGCAGAAAATGCAATGCCTATTACACTGCAGGTCAGTTGGCTTTGATGTCACTCAGTTCCTTCACTGTTAGAGCGACTTCTGTTCTCTTTACGTTGAGCACATTCTACCCACAGTCAAGGCAAAGCTGCCAACAGACAATTGCCCTCTTGACCCAGAGACTAACCCTCCCTATGAAATTTAAGTAGGATGAAACTGAGCCTCCCTGTAAGTGTTTAATTGTACATTAATGCTTCGTAAAGGAACCATCCAGGGGGTAAACACAATGGCCTAACACAAGTCTCTCTTGGATCAGCAGAAATATACTTAATTACCAGTAAGGCAATTTATACTAAAATGAGACTGAGGAAGGAATAAAACGAAAGGCGGTAATCAAAGAGGTAAGTGAGGGGTAAAAGTCCAGGAAGACGTGAATCAGGGAGAGGCCGAAGCAACGTTCTCTGAGAGATAAAGAAGGCGGCCTGGAGACTGGCAACCACAGATGCAGCCTTCATGGGAGAGGGGATGCTTTGCAATGCAAAGTGTTGCATTTCCATTTCACATTTCTTTTCATTGCTCTGCATTCCAAAAGGCCAGTGGGACTGAAAATAGCCCTGTTCCATACAAGCCTTGCATTAATTTTGTGATTTCTGGTGGCTTCTCTTTTAGAAAACCAATTCTAAAAGCAGCCGTCAGTGTTACAAGTTTTGCAATAATTTAGAAAGTTATTCATTTCTTAGAAAGACAAATACAATTTGTGGAGCCACACTTGGTAAAAGTTTCCATGATATGATCGAGATTTGAGGTAGCTAAGGACTTCTAGACAAAAAAGAAATAGAAAGCAAATTTTGGATACATATTTTAAATATGAATTAAATATTTCTTGTATTTACTTGTATTTGTAATTATTATATTAAAAGCAGATTAACTTTTTAAGCAACTGGATATAGATAGATTGGTGGTACACCTGCAATTCATTATGGTTGCAACCAAGACATTTAGCAATATAAGAAAGTAGAAAAAGGCTTTGTTTTTCCTTTGTTGTATGTTTCTATGCTACCTTTGTTTCCCTTCTTTACAATCTTCAGTCTATCATCCTATTCTCATCCACACATTCCCTTTTGTATGCCCTTCTCTCATGCACTCAGACATGCACACAGGCATAAATTCACCCACATTTATGCTTAGACAACCATAGACACTCCCATTTTATTCCCAAGAACAGTAGGGCCCTGTACCCAAGGAGGCTTCTACCAGGGCATGAGAGAAAAAAAAATACTATCTTATTGGAGCTTATCTCCTTTGGATTAGTAACTCCCAAGTAACTTGTCACTTGCACTGTGGTTAAATATAGTCTGTATATAGTTCAAAACATCTGTGATTTTACATTCATGCATAAATTATTTTGTACAGTGGAGTTATTGCAGAAGGCACCCTCCCATCACCATGGTTACCAGTTTTTCCCGTAGAGCTCCCTGTTCACATCTACAACCACAAAATGAGTGGTAGGAAAAAACTCAGAGATGTAAATTCATATATGCCGATAAGATAATATTTTGTCAGATTAGTAATGTGCAGAAAGGTGATACTGAATTACATTGTTTCCATTGACTTCCTTGATAAAGACTTTAGTGCACTGGATATAAATAATAATGAAAAATTAAGCTAAATAAGATGCCCTATTATCAGAAAATGCTGAAAATTCTTCACTAGACAAAACCCCACCTGAAGCCATAATCCACAGCATTCCTGTCCGCTTACAAACTTAGAAAGATGCATGGTTACTTTCTTTTCTGTATCTTGTCTTGCTGCCGCTGGGCTCTGTTCTTAGCAAGGATGATGTTAAAAAACAATTAAAGGGCAAGACAGATGCTGCACATGAGTACAAGCACTGCATTAAAATTATTAATTAAACAAGGTCTATGTTTTCCTAATTATTCTCACTAAGAAATTTCCTTCTTTCCTCAGTCTTGCTGTCTAAAACCAGCTGGGTTGCCTTCCTTCCAGCAGAGGGGTGCAAGGTAAACCCAACCGCCTGCAGTGTGCCACGCTTCATCATTTAGAGACACACACAAGCACACACAGAAAGCCAGAACATATTGCTGCTGAAAGATACTCACACTGCATACACATCAAGTCTATTGTAGATTGGGAAATTCTGAGGATCTGATTTGAGTGGCAAGCTGAGCATGGGTGGTTGAAAGCTAGCAAGTACAGTTTAGAGTCCACTATTTTAAAATAGCAGTTGAAAGAAACAATGAAAAAAATGAATATTTATATTCAAGCATAAAATAGGACAAAGAAGCAATGAAGATATGGTAGCAGAAATATATCAGAACTTGAAATAACAGAAATAAATAAAAATAACTCCATGATCCAGATAAAAATAGTCACGCTGGAAGAAAATGCAACTTTGTTGTTGTTGTTCTTTTTGTTATTTATAAAAAATTTACTTGGGGCAGGAGAGATGGCTCAGAGGTTAAAGGTGATTTTTTGCAATGTATGCAAGCCTGGGTTTGATTCCCCAGTACCCGTATAAAGCCAGATGTAGAAAATGGTGAATGCATCTGGAATTTGTTTGCAGTGGCAAGAGACCCCGTTATGCCCATTCACTCCTTCTTTCTTTTTCCTTGCAAATAAGTAATAAAAACATTTTAAAAGATTTGTTTGAAATATATAAGAAAATACATGTTACAAGTAAAAATATGCAAAACGACATCAAGCCCACATGAATGAAGGAAAGCCTTGGAGAGTTAGCAGAGGGTAGACGAAGGGTGGGGTCTCTGTCACTGGGCTATGTTTATGCCTAGATGTTTGATTGCCCATCACAGTATTTAACTGGTATTTTATTTTGTTTTGGTAATATACCAATATACGTTTAGGCATGAAAGACCTATAAAAGTTAATTTTAAAAATAAATCTCTAGTTTGAACACCAGAGAACTAAGATCTGTGTTGTGATAGATTAGTGTTATGTACAATATGTGGTTTCAGTCACTTAAAATTCTTCTAATGTGCATTCCTTTAATACTTTATTAATAGGTGCTTTTTCTCATAAACATAACATAAGGTATAGTAACTCTGACTTAAACATATGCGTACCCTACCAGTTTCATTCATTCAATTAGTATAAGAATAGATTTTATATTAGTAACTTTCACATATAATTTAATGTTCCATACAATAGAACACAACCAGAAATTAGAGAAAAAGTTGATTTGAGAAAAATTACTAACCTCAATCTTTTCAAAATATCTATAGGTAGACTACAACAATAAATTTATCACAAGTCATTGCATTAATTTTACAGTTAGAACTCTCAAGTGCTTTAAATCTCCAGTGTTTTAAATTCATATGACATTATATTTAATAGTGATATTAGAATAGTATCTGAAAATAGAATAAAATATATATGTATAAATATATGTATTATAAATGTAAAATATATGTATTCTATGAATATTAAGTGTATGTATACTATATGCAGATTTATTATATGTATGTGTGTATAGTACACATACTAAGGGTATGTATGTGTATGTAGTGTATGCATGATCAATGTATCTATGTACTTGTATATACTATGTGCATACTAAGTGTATGTATTATTGTATGCATACTAAATATATTTATGTACTGTGTGACTACTACAAGCTGTTTGTTTATATATGTATTATAGCCATATTCAGCATATATATGTGTTTATGTAGATACTGTATGCATACTTAATGTTCAGAGTATATATGCTCAGTATTTGTTGAGTTACTTCATTATTGATTGAATAAAAATAAACCTTACTTGTATAAAATTCTAGAACATTTATATCAGTATTATAACTAAACAAACACGTATACATTTTAATAGTAAAAATGAGCTTATATACTTACATGAAATCCAATGGGAATAGATATCAAGACAAACACTACTGTTAAAAGATTCAGTATAAAATTGTATAGGAGGATATAATAATTATATAGCTATACTAATTTAATCATTACATTTAATTTCAGAGAATTACAGAGAAACCAAGTGTTGTGGTTAGCTTTCTAGTTGCTGAGCAGAAAGAACCCAAACAAAAGCAGCTTGTGGAGGAATAGGCTTATTAGGCTTACGGACTCAAGAAGAGACTCCATCCTGGCAGGGAAAATGATGGCATAAGCAGAGAGGTGGACATCACCTCTGCCACAGCACTGCAAACAGCGTCAAGAAGGTGTGCCAAACACTGGCAAGGGGAAGCTGGCTTATAACCCCATAATCCTGCCCAAAACAACACAGCTCCAACAAAGATTCCAAAACTGCCATCAGCTGGGGATCTATCAATCAGAACACATTCATTTGTTTTGGGGAAACCTGGATCAAACCATGACACCAAGGTTTATGGTGGATTGTGATGCCACCTGTATCATTTCCACATTAATCAAGCAGATGAAGAAAATCATACAGTCTAACTACATAATGAGACAAAGAATCTTGCTTGCCTGGTTTTACTTAGAATGCTGCTCCAGTCCCAATAGACAACACACTGTTTCCCAAGCTTACACATCTATTGATAGTATTTGTCAGTCCACAGAGCAGCAAAACAAGTCTACAAACATTAAAAATTAATACTCTTCATCTTTCAGAGTCTATGAAGCCTGTTACCCACAATAAAATTATGCTAATGAATAATAGCTAACAAGGACCTTGCTCACAAACATGAGGACTTAAGTTCAAGTCTCAGTATCATATAAAAATGTCAGGTTTGATCACATTGGGGGGGTAGAGACAGGATGATCCCTGAGGGTCACTGTTCAAAAATTCTTAGCCCAATTGTAGAGCTCCAGGCCAATGAGAGGCTCTGTCCCAGAAATGGCAGATTATTACTATTGAGGATGACCCCAAAAGTTACTCTCTTGACTTCACTCAGCTGCTTAGGCATAGCTGTAACATATGTGTACTTGCACACAAAACATGCATATACCCATTCACACAACAAAATAGCAAGAGAAATGTTTGAATTAAAAAAATACATCACTAACAAAGTAGAAAGGAACTACATGTAAATAAGAAAGAACAAGAGGAAGGGTGTGAAGAAAAAACTAAGTCATTTATATGCACGTATAAAGATGTTATGGTAAAACACACCATTTAGTGAAAGCATTGCATGGCTATGAAAATGAAAAAAAAATTGGTCTAAGTAGTCATGAAAACATGATCATAATTAGAATAATTAAGTTATAATGATTGTTAAAATATATCCATTCAATTTTGTGAGATGCAGCCTCTATAGATTTATATTCCTCTACATATGAAGAGGGACATAAATAGTAACATAAAATCAAAAGAAATGGAAAAATTAACTCTCAACTTGAAATATTTTTATTTATATATTTGCAAGAAGAGAAGGGTAGAGAGAAAGAGAAAGGAGAGAGAAAAAGAATAAATAGACACATCAGAGCCTCCAATTGCTGCAAATGAACTCCAAATGTATACGTCACTACCTCTGGCTTTAAGTGGTGGGAACTGGGGGATCAAACCTGGGTTGTTGGACCCTGCAGATAAGCGCCTTAACTGCTGAACCATCTCTTCAGCCCATCTCTAAACTTTAAGATGCATTAAAATACAAGTATAACATGACAGATTAAAGTGAAATGTTTAGAGTAAAAGAAGTTAATCAAAATTAAGACTAACACTTGACACAAAAGATAATTTCCCTCCTGGTAAATAAGTCTAACAGATACCAGCACTGTTTCTCAAAGTGAAATCCACCATTCAATTAGAATAGATTGTTTTACTAAGATGGAAAACTTTTTCAAATTGAAATGGAGAGACATGTCCTATTCTCAAAACAAGTCATGTGGCAAAAATTCTGTTTCCTATGTTATGACATTTCTTAGAGTACAATCATATAAAATATTTAAAATATAAATACTCATAATACTACACTTAAAATAAAAAAAGATGTGAAACCATTCTCATAGACTTTTGAATATATGCATGTGCATATCAACTGATTCTCCTCAAGCTTAAACTGTCATCTCCTGGTTCAGTTCTTACTTGAATGCATCGTGGGAATGAAGGCAGTGGGGATACAATCAGCACTCAAGTCCAGAACACTGCCACCCTCAGGGTTGTTCTCAGCAATTAGAGAGAAGGTTGAAAACAGCAACTTTGCCAGATTTGTTTAACATTTTTTTAACTTCATACATTGAAGAATTTTAGGCTTACAGGCTACTGTACACTTTGATGAATTTTGGGTTTTACAGGCTAAATAAAGTAACGCGTTGAGTGAAAATCCATACAGTCCTCACACTGCATTCCCTGTAGTTAGGAAGAGATCGTCAGAGTGTCACAATCAACAGAAAGAAGTTGACTTTGCTACAATTCTGCATCGGAACTAAAGACAATGTTTTGGTTTCCATCAATAGTGTGTGTATTGAGTGAAGCTAGAAACGATTTTTTTTTTCTTTTTTCTTTTTCCTTTTTAGTGTTTTTGAGGCAGAGTCTCCTTGTAGCCTATACTGAACTGAAAACCACTCTGTAGCCCAGGCTGGCCTTGAACTCACAATGGTCACTCTACCTCAGCCTTCAGAAGTTCCTGGATTAAAGGTGTGTATCACCACACCCAGTAGCAACCATTGTTTTTGGAAGGAGGCATGCAGTGAGGAATCTCACAGGGAAAGACTTGACACCTTTGTTGTATCCTCACAATGACTTTCACTTTGATATCTTTCTAAAAAGCTTCTTGTCCTATAACCCAGCACAGAAATACATCATCTGAAAGGCATCAAAAGGAATCAATTTAAGGAAATAGAAAGTGAATTGAAAATTTCTCTTTTACAGAATTCTATAACACACTCTTTTTATGCTGCTGTAAGGTTTTTGCCTTGAATTTGAAAAGCTATTATATATGTTTACACATCTGGCTAATAGCCAATAATGATAGTCAGTTATGCATTTCACTATGCTTTGGGAAGATATGCATGAGTATAACAGACAAAGAGAGAGGAGTTAATTTTTACAGTGCTAGGTAAATATAATGACTACACATAAGGCTATTGTAGTCAGCCAAAAGATGCTGGGATGAATCTCCAAACCAGGCACAATTTGGGGAGGAAAGTATCTATTGAAATTACAGATTCAGGGGAAGTTTCAGAATGGCAAAAGAAGCTGTCCCCCTTTCATAGATCTAAGCAGAGAGACAGAAACCCAGCACCTCCAAAGCAAGCAAGCACACTGTCCCTAACTCAAACAATAGCAGGACTGCCAGACTTCAGCTCCCTTTGCATGTGTATAGCTGGAATTTTACACCCACCTCAGAATCACCAAAATCCAGCCTAGGTGACACCTCCTCCAGCCAGGCAGGTGGAGACAAATCTTTAATATATATTTTTAGTCTATTGGGGGACAGTTAATCAAACTACCACAGCTATATTGAGAGCTATGGGAATATACCCACTGTATATTGTCCACTGCACATTCGTTGGGTCTATGTGTTACTAATTAAAAACTACTGAAAAGATCTGCCTTCAAGTCATATGCAGTGCACTGCAGAGAAGAGAAGTATGGCAGACAGGGTTTTCTCTATTGCGGAGTTCTCTGGCAAGCAGACGTCACCAAGACACTCTCTCTACTAAGCAAGATTTGGCAAGGTTTATTCTGCAGGAACTGTGTCTTGAAGAAGAAGATGAGGTTGGCTCATCTCACTTAATATAATTCCTTCCAGAGCATCCATTTTTCCTGCAAATTTCATCTTTCCTGATAAGTAAAATTGTATTGTGTATTATGTAGTACATTTTCATTAGACATTCATAAGTTCAACTCAGAAAATCCAAAAGCATATGTTCTCTCTCATATACAGATCTTAGCTTATACAGAAAGGAGGCACCAGTGAAATCTGAAAAACAAGGAAGGCAACCAAGAGAGAGGGTAATAAAGAAGATGAGGAAGAAGGTGTGTGAAGAGGGCAAAAAACACCTGAGACGCATAAACAGAAGGAGGAGATACACAGCAGGGTAGGGAGAAAGAAGGGATGAGGGGGATCAACTGAAACAGCTTAATGTTCTTACTACAATAAGAAATAAAAATATAAAGCCAGGAAAATGAGATGAAACCGAGCCAGCCATTGACATTGGGGAACTGCAAGTGATGAGCGGTGGAAATCAGCACGAAGACTGTTGCCATCTATATGTAAGAAGATCTTTAAACCAGGAAGTCAGGTATAGAGAAATCCTAAACTACAAAAACAAGGAAAAATTCAATGTTAGCATTCCCTTATGAAAGACGTGGCCCTCAGTTCCTGTAAATGTCAATAACTACATAATAAAAGTTATGGATTTAAAAATTAATTTGTCAAGCAATTAAATCTCAGCATAAGTCTCTCTACCTCTCTTACTGTAGGTAGACATACTTGATTATATACTGACCAAAAATGGATGCTGTGTGTATTTTAAAAGATGATCTGAAAAGTATGATAACAATAAACTGAGACACAGGACTCTTTCACTGTGGCAAAACTATAAGATCCATTAACATTATCCATTACATAATTAATTTGTAAATAGATTGGCAAATATATATCCTTCAGTAAAAATGTAAAACATCTTCATAGAATTTTGCAGATTATAAAAAATATATTCCTACCTAAACAAGGACTCTGGAATGTTGAGATATAGTTATATTTAGGACCCTAACTCACTAGTAAGAAAAGGTTTAAGAGAACAATGCTGCAGTCTATATTTTCTCCTGGAACCCAAAAGCCTGGTTCCAAAACGCTATCATTTATAGTATGGTTAACTCAGTAAGAAAAAAGAAAATAGAACAGATAAGACAGCAGGCAAGTGAGTTTAGATGAGTTTAGTACTTGGGCAACTCTGTGTGAACCAACAGGCAAGAAATTCCCAGAGAGCACTGGATGCCCTGAGGAGAAAACAGATTGAGAAAGAATAAAAGAAGGAAAAAAAAGAATTCTCCAAAGATAAAAGGACCTGATTTTGAAAATTTTGCTGTGATCAACCTAATCTAGAACGAAAAGAAGCACAGAAATATGTATATGAAAATAAGCATGTACATGTTAATATGCATATTTTGTATATATTTTACTATCTATGATAACAAGCATATTATATATAAATAAGCATAAATATATTCATATTATAATGACAAGAAGCATATATTTCTCTGCTTGTTTTCATTTTAGATTAGCTTGGTCACAGAAAATTTTTCTTCAGAAAATTTTCTCTCAAAAATGCTGAAAAAAGGAGACATTCTTACCTTGTCTATAATTGCCTGCATCAGAGTAACATCTGGGCCAGCTGCTAGTCTGTGACAGGATGTGTGAGTCGGCAAACACATATACAGAACTCTGCTAATTAGAGGCCAGCATCTTCACACTTCCACAATTAGCATTGAATGATATTGTGAACAGCTTTAATTGTGCTAACCCTGGACATGAATATTTGATTCACTTGGATCATTCCCCAAAATTAACATGCTTAAGGAACTATAATATGCTAGATTATGTTACTGAGAGAAACCTCTCCAAGGAAGAAATTACGCTATGGACACACAGTGCAGTCTGTTTACCACAGCAAGGAAGACATTTTATCCTTTCTTTGTCCTACATTCAGCATATCAATCCAGAACTTGCGTTTGAAAATAAAAACTAATACTTGAAGCAAACTGTATAAGAGCATTCTGGAAGTTAATTGTTTTGTTTGCAGAGGCTGCTTGAGATGCAGAATAAAGCATCCTCCTGCTTCCAGATAACCTGATCTGCTCCCATCTCCTACATATGCAAAGTTACTGGTCACTTTCAAACTGAAAGCTAAACAAAATGCAGAGGACTTAGGCATGGATCATTTAAGAAACACTATTAAATTTCACCTTCTAAATGGCTGGTTCAGAGCTATAGAGATATTTCTACATGAATCCTGAGCATCTGGAGTCCACAAGCCACACACGACCTGATATGCGCCCAACAGTAACCTCCTGATAGTCTTTTCCAAATCATTACTATGCTTCAGCAGCAAGGCCTTGAGTTTCTTGAAGAGGACTTTGCATTGTCTTATCCTCTGCCTCCAACACATTCTCCCTCTCTATATGTAGTTAAGTCTAAACTATTGGTTCAACTATCAAACTAATTGTCATGTCCTTTCAAAGGTTGTATCTGATCCCCTCCACCTCAGCTACATAGGTTAAGTCTCTTGTCTACAAGGCCAGGGCTTTCACGATCAATCTTTACAGTAGTTATCACATAATATCCATATGAGCATAATATATAAATGCATTATATAAGAAAATATTCATTGGATGATACGGACACAAGTGTGACCTCACTATGACTATGATTCTGAGTATCGGGCACAAAGTAGCTAGTTTTTAAATAATTACTAATTGAGTGGTTGAATATAATTTAACATATCATTAGTAGGTTCCAATATTCCAGTGTTATAGGGTTGAAGATGGCTTTAATTTTTATTAAATGGAATTTTAGTTGTTGATTATTTATAAATTTGTTCAAGAGACTTGGAAAAGTTTGTAGATTAATGACTCATAAACTTTAAAGTTCACAAAGAACTGCTTATGGATTTCTCTGGGCCTGGGTGTGGTGGTCTCTTTAATCCCAACACTTGAGAGACAGAAGTAGGAGGGTTGTAGTAAGTTTGAAGCCAGCCTGAGACTATATAGTGAATTCCAAGTCAGCCTGGGTTAAAGTGCAACCCTACCTTTAAAAAAAAACTAAATAGATGGATAAATAAATAAATAAACAAATATTCCCCCTTTCTTGCTCTTCCAATTACTGAGTGATGAAATCTGATGTAGAGACTAGGAACCAACAATAAACCAAAGCCTCAGGAATTTTTAATAGAATTTTATTAGCAAGTAGTGCCAACCTTACTGGGGGAGGAATAAGTGGGATTAGGGGAGAGGATGGAGGAAAAGTGGGAGGGGAGGATGGTTAATCAAAATTTAAGATGTTATGAATAAGCCATATCAGAACCTACTTCTTCACTAGCTAATAATATATGCTAAAAAGAGAGTTTTGGCAGAATTATCCCGTGGAGGTGGGTAATGTGCCCAGAAACCATAGGTTTTTCTTTAAAAAAAAAAAGTTAGGTCCAAGGGTTTGGATACCATGTTCAGTGGCCACTGATGTCCCCAAAACATTATAAGTCATTGCCAAGGCTCTTGGTGGTCCACCTGAACCTATTGCTGAAGACTCCCTAATCTTGGGCCAAAAGGTGATCAAGACATCAAGTGGGAGCTGATCTGGAAACCTCCTGCCTACTGGGAGCTGTCCAAATGCTGGAAAGATCTAAGAATCACACAACCTTTAGGGACAGAGAAGTCATCAATGGTCTTAATCAGCAGTGGACCCTGTAAACTTTATGCTGGCCACCCAGACCAAATGTATCAAACTGGTGCAATGGTGGCCTGTGTGCTACGGGAGAAACCAAATGCTCTCTGAATGGACTGGAGGCCCACTTCATAGGAAGAGATTCAAGCCTGGTATTGAAAAGCTTATGGTTTGTGAAGTCATAAACTCTAGGGGAGAAACTACTACTGTTGTCTGGCTAAATATATATATTATACCCTCCAAGCTACCCTCTAAAAACTAATGTTTACACCCATACATTAATGCTACTCTCACTTTTGGTTAGAGAAAATTCTCTTTTCAGAGGCAGTGACCACTAGGGTAACTCACAACTCACCATAGTCCTGAGAAGTGACAGTGTAGTGTTTGGCACTGAGACATCTTGATCACACCCTCCAAGTCTCACGGGCCATTGCAAAAGAGGTGGGGGAAAGAAGGTAAGAGCCAAAGGAAGGGGAGGACTTTGAAATGTCGTCTTCCAGAAACAAAGTGGCATTGATGAACTCAGGTGGCAGACACTACCTACACAAGGCCTGCATCATAGGAGAGAAAAACGATGATGTCAAAATAGAAGAGAAACTAATTGGAACTATTAAGGGATTCCGTGGAGGGATGTGTGGGGAGGACAACAGAGGATTATGATCATGGTATGTTTTCTATATTGATGGAAATTGTCAACAGTTAGAAAGAAGACATGGCAACCTCGTGACATCTCTTCTAGCGAGTAGTTTCCATTCAACATTTACTGATGACTCCAACACCCCATGGAACTACAGAAGTCTTCAAAGTGAGTAACATTCCCTTTCTACAAGTACCTATAACTCAGAAAATGGAAAAATAAAAAGCATAGTCATGTATTTATTGGCTATTTAACAAACATCAAACACTTATAAATATTTTCCCACATTCTAAACTGATGTCTTGTGAGCAATTTTTCACTAATAGTATTTTAATACTTTAGGATAAGCATTTCACTTTATTTCATTAAATTGTCACAGGAATTGTATACATCAAGGAAAATTATAATTCATAGACAACTTGTTCAAAGTCACCAGGTCAGGGGCTAGGATAAAAGAGCTAAATAAATGCATGTAAATAGCTTCAATATGAGGTAGCAGGAGGAACATTACAAAAATACTGTAGGAGAAAGCCATGTGAGGGGCTGGAGAGATGCCTCAGCAGACTAGGCACCAGCCTCCAGAGCCTAAGGACCCGGGCCCAATTCTCCAGTGCCCACATAAGCCAGATGTACAGAGTGGTGCATCCATCTGGAGTTTGTTGCAGTGGCTAAAGGCCCGCTATCTCTCTCTCTGTGTGTGTGTGTGTGTGTGTGTGTTTGTGTGTGTGTATGTGTGTGTGTGTCTCCATCTGTCTGTATCTCTCTGCTTATAAATAAATCAATATTAAAAAAGAAAACCATGTGAGAACAAAAGCCAAAGAAAACAAATGTGGGAATTGCATGTTTGTGACAGAATTATGATAACATGTGTTTGCTAGAATCTGTGATCACATGTTTGTGATAGAATCATGATAACATTTACATGTTTGTGAAAGAATCCAAGATAACACTATGTGTTTGTGATAGAATTTTGATAACATTTTGTGTCTGATAGAACCTGTGATTCCATTATGTGTTTGTGACAGAATTCATGATCATACAGTTCCACCTATGGCCCTGCGTTTTCAGGCAGAGACTTGAAATGCGACTTAAGCAACTTCCTTCTTTCTTGCGCATTGCAAGCGCCATGTCATGAATGCTCTGGTCAGAGTGTTTTCTCACCTTTGTATCTCAAATACAAATCGATGTCACCTGTCCCCAAGCTGACTCAGGGACAAGTGGCCCAGCGTCTTGCATGGCAGCAGCTGTCCTTTGCAGAGCACTGTGACTGGGGAGCAAATCGTATGTGCAAGCCTTCTTCCATTCTTGCCTGAGCAGTGTTTCTTCCCAAAGTGCATAAAGTCTACAACTTCAGAATGTGATTTTATTGGAAAATAATTTCTTTGTAAACAATATTGGTCAATATGAAGTCAAGCTGGATTGAGATTGAAATTCAGCGGCTGATATTTCTATAACAAAAGTATAGGAAGAAACACACACATAGAATAAGACCATGCTGTGATAAAAGCAGAGAGGAGTGTGTCACCAATGAACCAAGGAATTCCAAGCCCTGCTCAAATCCACCAAGGGCCAGGAACAGGCAGAAAGTATTCCTTCCTAGAATCGTCAGAAATAAGACCCTGCTGATGCCAAGTTCAGACGCCCAGCTCCCAATTTACCCAATGAATTTCTTGCTCTGCTCAGTGTGTGCCATCCTGGAAAATGACTAGAGGTTGGTACCTAGGTGTCCTCTGTGGCAGAGCAACACGACTGTGTCTCTGTGTTGTTCTGCTGTTGGAGTGATTTCTAACAGAACCCTTCATAGGATTCTAAGCCATAAAGATAACAATGATGGCAGTCATGTGAAGTCATGATATTTTTAGTGCACATGAGCAGTTGAACTTTGATATTACAAATTTATACAATTGAGCCAAAAGTTTCTCACAAATAATTACCCTTCGATCAGACTTCTTGTTTTATAAAACCAGCATAACTCATAATGGTGCTGTGAGCCTTCTGAGAAAAGATGCAAAAATGTTATTAAATAATATCATAGATTCTTGAGTGGATTTGAGAAAACGCAGAGGCATCATTCCGTCAAGGTGGGTGATAATGTGAAGCTTTTGAAAATGCTGTTGATCCAAGGATGGCAAAGCCAAGTGACAGAGCAGAATAGTTTCTGACTGTCTCAATAAAGAGTGTGGAGGTGGGGTAGGGAGGGAAGCAATTACTTTTCTCTTTCTCATCTTCTCTGTTTCTGGAAAGAGAAGAGAACACTAGTAATTTCAGAGTCATCACGATTCTCCAATCTGCAACAATGCTGAATTTAAAATTATATATATATATATAATTTATATATATATATATATATATATATATATATATATATATATATATAAGAAATATTTCAGCACATATCCCACATACCCACATTCCTTATGGATTGTTACACATTGTGGTTAGATGCAGTGAACTTGAAGGGAAATTTTGAGGACTCACCAAAGTTTTTGTGAGTCTCTATATTTATCATTTAGGTGATCACAGAGTAACCTGCCACATTTTGTCTTCATGAAACATTACATCGCACATTGGTAACTCTGGCAAAGCAAGTTTACAATACGCTTAGGGATTCCTTAAAGTGCAAGTGAATGCTAGAACATCCCTTGTCTTGAATATGCTTACTTCTCATCAAAGATATGCAATTACTTTATCTCAAACTCAATGATAATTTTATTTTATGAATATATTTATTGATTTATTTGCAAGGTGAGAGAAAGAGAGAGAGAGAGAGAGAGAGAGAGAGAGAGAGAATAGGTGTGCCATGGCCTTCCTGCCAGTGCAAACAAACTCCAGAAGCATGTGCCACTTTACGCATCTGGCTTTATGTGGGTACTGGGGAATAGAACCCAGACCATCAGGCTTTGCAACCAAGTGTCTTAACCACTGAGATATCCTTTCAGCCCTCATTGATTGTTTAAAATAAAGAAAAAATCCCACAATAATTCTTACAAGACTCTAAGTCAGCATGATGCCTTCATTCCCAGCATCTTTTGAAAAGTATCTGGCAAGGTATTACAGGGAGTGTAAATAGACCAGACACCTGACTTAAGATGAACTGGTTATAGTTTCAACCTTATTCTTTGTGTCCATGGGCCTAACCTGGTAGATTTGATTCATGTTCAGAATGCACATTTCTTGATCTGTAAAGTGGAGATCTTAATCGCTTAGGGTGTGAGGAAGTGACACCTACTTTACATGCCTCATGGTCCCTTAGTGGGAAAGCTTGCAACTACTATTTCCAAGAGGGAAGTCTATGAAGAGAACTTTGTGGTACTCTGCTAATGAGGCATGGAGGAAGAGGAAGGGACACCTACTTTACATGCCTCATGGTCCCTTAGTGGGAAAGCTTGCAACTACTGACTACTTCCAGGAGGGAGGTCTATGAAGAGAACTTTCCAGATTCTGTCACTCAATCTTACTCCATCACTGGAAAGGAGAAGAATATATCGACTTGGATCTGAAAGGAAGTGTGTATGCTCAGTCTCGTCATTCTCTCTGTTTTAGATTTGTGTCTCTGCAGAGAGGCCTGGAGGTGACAAGAGCTCTCTGCTCCTACCTTTGGAGAATACCTAAAGCAAACAGTGAGTGACATCAATTCCCCGGTCACTTGGATAGCCAGGAATCCAGGCTGGCTACTGAGGCAGGCATGGTCCACAGTCAGATCATCGGCAATAAAACATGAGGGTGGGGCGAGGGTATTTTGATTCTTGTAAGTCAACACCAACTCCAAAGATGAATTAAAAGAATTGAATGAGACAATGAATTCAAAAATACCTATCAGAGTTCTGGTATGGTATGGTATTATGAACTTTTGGCCATTCTTGCAGTGATCATCCTTTCATTGTAATTTTACTATCTCTGACATCATTACTGCGGTTGTTAAGTCTGCTATTGCTGCTGTTTTATTCTTCTTACTTTTGGACAGGAACCAGTTCAACAGAACCATGACTTACCATTTACATAAACGTTGAACACCGAAGGAAGATTCCCTTCAAAGGTAGTCAGTTCTTATTAGATAAAGGGGGAGGGGAAAGTGCAAACGATATCAGTGTCTGTTAAAAACACCTTTTACGTGCTGATGTCTGTGGAGGTCTGAGCTTCATATGTTATAACAAAACAAGATACTGAAGCCTTTGGATCAGCACGACAGAGTATAGAATATGTGAACACTTACGGTTTGAGCCTGTGAGCACTGCTTATAGACACCTTATAAAGCGTCTTATGTCGAAGCAAGTGCTTCATCAGAAACTGAGGTGTTTCCTCTAGATGTGAGAAATAAGCCATCAAAATGTGGATTGAAAATGCTATGCGACCGCATTCATACACATTGAGTAACTATGTCTGCAGGCATCTTGGTTACATTAGAATCAGTATTCCAACTAGGCAATTAAACAACAGCTTGGCAATGAGATTATGATTGAGCCAAAAGAATGATTTTGTCTCATTTAATGATCTATAATTAAATAATCAAATAATAACATATATGAAAATTTCAGTGCTTTATATGACAGAGGTTTAAATTGATACTAGTTCGCTTTTCTTGCAAAACCATTCCTTAAAAGGCACATAATGATATACCCATTCCAAGTCACCTCTCAATTTTACATGAAAATTTTAATCTGGGATAAATCTAAGGTTCTCTGGGCTGGGGAGATGGCTCAGTAGTTAAAGGTGCTTGCTTGAAAAACCCATTGGCATGGGTTCAGTTCCCAAGTATCCATGTAAAGCCAGATGCACAAAGTCGTGCATGTATTTGAAGTTTGTTTGTCCTGGTGGTCCCATCCTCCTCCTCTCCTCTCCATTCTTCTCCTCCCCTCTCTCTCTCTCTCTCTCTCTCTCTCTCTCTCTCTCTCTCTCTCTCTCTCTCTCTCTCTCTCATATGTGTGTGTGTGGTAGCGATTTTAAAAGAAAGAAGTTTAAAAAAGCAAAACAACAACAACAATAAAAGAAAACTAATGTTCTCTGATCATGGGAATAGACTCCTGTTCCAAGGAAATTCAAAAAGTTTTATCCTGTTCTGGACTATAGCTCTTTCCTAAATGTCTTTCAGTGCCTCAACACACACATTCATAATATGATTCTTCCAAATAAAACTAAAAATATAGACCTTTTTTGAGGTTTGGCTAAATAGATAAAGACTGGTATCTTTTCTTTGTTTCTACCCTTTCAGGAACAGTCTAGCTCCTACTTTGAGATCAAGGAAAGATTACAAAGAGGTAGTAATAAATAAAATGAGAAGAAAGTAGTTAAAATGGCAGGGAAGAGGAAAAGGAGATCGAAGAGCAAAAATAGTCCAAGAAGGAAGTTAGTGCAACTCATTCAGAAAAAGACATGCTTTTGTTTCTGTGTTAGGTTGTAGCAAAATAAACAAGGATAATTGACATGAAAATAAACAGACAGGAGAATAAACAGATTGGCATGGGAATAAATAGGGGTGATTGACATAGAACTAAACAGAGACTTCCATGGGAATAAAGAGGTTGACATGAGAATAAATTACTGTGTCTTTCCTGACTAACGCATGACTTCACAAAGAATCTTAGTATCAGCCTCAGCTGGTATTTGCATCCGCACAATGCCCCGTCCCCTGTTCATACACTCCTCCTCATCATGTTGCTTTGAAATCTGTAGATGAACATGTCTTCAATGTGGGATTTATTTTGTGCAATGTAACCCTTTGAAATTATAGGATGAAGGCGTTATATACCAAATTACAACCAAAAATAACCACTCCCACTTTGCCAAAAGCCCTCTGGGATTGCAGGGCCCTTGGTTAAGGGTACTCTGTCCAGGCCCTAAAAGATGAATACACATTTTCCATCTTTATTTTTCATAAGGCAAGTGCCTGACAACGTAGAATTCCAGGCTGGAGAGAATTGACTCAGTGGTTAAAGGTATTTGTTGGCAAAGCCTGATGTGATGCTTACAGTTCATTCGCCAGGACCCATGAAGAGTTCACTTGCAGAGACAGGCAGCCCTGGTACACCCATAGTCTCTTTCTCGCTCAAATAAATAAAACATTTAAAAATAAATAAAGTAGATGTCATGGTTTGATCCAGGTGTCCCCCACAAACAATTGAATGTGTTCTGATAGATCGATCCTCAGCTGATGGCAGTTTGGTTTATACAACCTCGACGAAGCTGTGTTGTCAGGGGCGGGCTTATGGGGTTATAAGCCAGCTTCCCCTTGCCAGAGTTTGGCACACCTTCCTGCCGCTGTTTGCAGTGCTGTGGCAGAGGTGATGTCCAGCCCTCTGCTCATGCCATCGTTTTCCCTGCCAGGATGGAGTCTCCCCTCGAGTCCGTAAGCCAAATAAACCCATTCCTCCACAAGCC
>PVHP010034387.1:0-19090 GCA_004024765.1 Zapus hudsonius
TATATATATGAAATCAGGGGAAAATCAGAGATAGGGGCATCAGCAAGAGGATTGGTTGGGGCAGGGCTGTGGGCGACTCACGAGTGGATAGGCAGGGGTTAGTAACCTGTGAATGCCTAATTTTCATAGATAAGTTGAGGGGCTTGCTCAGCCCTGAGTGGCAGAAAGTAAGTGATTCTGGTCCTGGGTTCAATGGTGGCAGCTATGAAGGAAATGTCACCTGGGACTGTCACCTATTGTCCAGCACAGCTGGGGTGAAAACACAGGGTTCATTGTGACTTGCCAGGGGGCCTGGAGGTTTTTTAGGATCAAAAGAGGAGTGTGGTGAAGCACCTTCCATGACTCAGGGTCAGAGACTTTACCGGGGCTTCAGCCTGCCTCAACTCCAGTTAAACCTTTATGTCCTCCGTTCCTCTTAGCAAGGTCCCACAGTTCTCTTGCTCATCTCAATACTTCCTCAGAGGTTTACTTTTGAGCCCTATATGATAATTGAGGGGTGATTCGTTTCCTGCCTGAGTATCAGCTATCATGTCATGATGGTGGAATAGGGTTGTCTATGGTTCTCATTGTTTTCTGAAAAATGCAAACAGATCTACAATGGAGAGTGAGATCAATATAGGTTAAATGAGACAAATATTGTGTTCATAGAATTGTAAAGCTGGCTTGTATCTTGAAACATTTTCCTTTCTTCATATATTACAACAGATACTAATACTGAGTACAAAAATTTGGGTCAGAAGCCATAATTTTTTAGGTCTTGATGAGCATTGTTCTAGGCCCTTCTGGCCTTCATGTTGTCCAGTGAGAAGTCTGAGGTGACTCTGATATGGCTGTCTTTGTATGTGATGAATTATCTCTTGCTGCTTTTATTACCCTTTCTTTGATTTCTATGTTTAGCATTTTACCTATGATGTTTCTTCAACAGTTCCTTCTTTAGTCCTTTATGTTTGTAGTTCTGAAGGCCTCTTGTATCTGGATGGGCTTCTCTTGAAAGAATGGGAAAATTTTCTTCAATAATTTTGTTGAATATGTTCTCTATGCCTTTGGCCTGGATTTCTTGTACCTCTGGTATCCCCATTACCCTGATATTTGGTCTCTTTATGGTGTCTATAACTTACCTAATATTTTATTTACATGATTTTTAAAATTTTATCAAAGTTTTTAGATTCCCTATTTATTTCTTCTTTCTTTTCTTCAACGTCTGAGACTCTGTCCTCCAGGTTATTAACTCTGGGATTGAGGAATTCTAATCAGGCTTTTAATAGCTCCATTTGATTTTTGTTTTCTGTTATATTTTTCTTCATAATCTACATCTCTTTGTTGAATTTCAGTTTCAGGTCTAGCTTTTTTCCTTATGTTTCCTGGAATTCATTCTTGCATTTGGTTATGTCCTTATTAAGTTAATTAGCTGGTTATTGAGCTCCTCCCACTGTTGGCTCACCCTCCATTCACTTTTTGCTGTTTAGAAGTCATTCTGACTTTAACTCAAATAAGTCTGATAGTGAAGCTCATGTTATTGAGTTCCACTTCATTTGTTTTTTTGTTTGTTTGTTTTTACTGTTTTCAGTTCAACCAATATCGTCAGTTTCTTGTTCAGAGCCTCATTGCAGTTATGTCCTGAGGTTATTTTACTCTCATTTTGGAATTGTAATTCCATTGTCTCCCCTACATTTTCAGTCCAACTTCCATTGTGGGACTAAGGGTCCTTGGTGGGGGACTCTCAGCTTTGTGTGTGTGTGTGTGTGTGTGTGTGTGTGTGTGTGTGTGTGTGTGTGTCTGTCTGTCTCTCTGTCTGTCTGTCTTCCCATTTCTGGATAAAGATCTAATTTTCTCAGTGAGGGAGCCAATATAGGCTGCATTCTTGTGTGGAAGTCTCTCTGCCCTCACCAAGCTGTGTCACCAGGCGAAAGACTTCCTCCTCTCAGAGCTGGCTTCCCAGTGCAAGGTCCTGGGCCCTCAGCAAACTGTCCCCCCAAACAGAAGCCTCCCTGCCTTCAGCTAGCTGAGTTTTCAGGCAAAAGACTTCCTATTCTCAGAGAGCTGGCTTCCTGGAGCAAAATTCCAAGGCCTCAGCAAACTGTCCCACAGGTGAAACCTCTCTGTCCTCAGCTAGCTGGTTCACCAGGCAAAATATTTTCTACCCTCAGAGAGTTGGCTTCCCAGCACAAGGTTCTGGGTCCTCAGCAAGCTGCATTCCCAGGTAGAATCCTTCCTCTAGTTTAAGCTTTTTACATGAAACAGAAACTTGTTTCATAACTGATAATAATTATTTTACAGTATACCTTTGCAAATTATTACAAATCCTGTTATTTCTGTTTTCAAGTTTACCAAAGTCTATTCAGTGAGAAACATTAAAGTATGTTATGAAAGGGAAGCATTCTAATGCCATTGATGATATAGTTTATAATCACAATGTAACCTGCAAGAGTTCTGGAAGATTTTTTGCTAACAAGTGACTTCATCCACTATATGATATCTAGCTTCTCCTCATGATCAGGCTCTGATACAACATGCTGACAAGGAAGAGCTGGCAAATCTCAGTTTGCAATATGCCAGTTTCTTCTATATCTGCACCCTATCCAAGAAATATTGCAAAGTGGTGAGAAGGTATGAGGCAAGAAAATATCATTACTTCCTCTTCCATTCTCCAATAAAAACTCAGCCACAGTCCCAGTTCTCAGCATTGGCACCATGGCTCTCCTTCCCTCCTGGGCCTGGGTTTTTGCTGGCTGCCTTTCTGCTGTTGTAACAAGAGCTTCTGATCTCTCGGTCCTGTATCCCTTGCTCTGGGAGGAGAGTCCTGGGCAGTTCAGTGATTACAGGGTGGAGAATGGGAAGTACATCATTGACCCCTGGAGATTCACTGACAGAATGGGGACATATAGAATCCTACTAAACCAGACAGCCCCATATTTTGCAAAATTTGCTCCAGAAAATGAGCAAAATATCTTGTGGGGTTTGCCTCTGCAGCATGGCTGGCAATACAGTTCTGGTAAGAAAAACTCTTATGTCATTCTAGTTATATTACCCTGAATTAATTTTGAAAATGGAATTCTTTGTCTCCCACTCATATTGTTTGAACATTGATTGTTTTTCTTCACCTTTCCCCCTCCTCATCATTGTTTTACTATTCTTATTTCTAATGGTCCACAAGCCTTTTTCACATGGGATGGCTGTTTTTACTAGAAACTTCAGTGAGGAATAGGTAGCAACCACAAAAGGCATTTTTTTCTAACAAACTGAATATTTAAACAATGTTTTTGAAACTTGTACTGACTACATATACCTCTTTTTTTGCACTGAGATGAACATGTAGAGCATGTACTACAAACAGAAGTGAGGTCAAATTAGATTGACCTTGGTAATCTTAACTGAGATTGCCTGATCATAGACATGAAATTATAAATGGGCAGCATTTTGCTAAAGGTGATCTCTGCAAGTAATTGCTTCTTCTTGGAAATAAAGCACTTTCCAATATACACAGAACAGCTATGTTTTGGGGCATAACTTAACAAACATTATTTTTATGGCTGACCAAAGAAGCTCATGAGAAAAATTAGTGCCTGTTTCTTAACAAACACTTGGTACCCAGAAAGCAAGAAAAATATGAAAGAATTTCAGTTTTGAAGGAACTTTTATTTTTAATGACTATGTAAGATTTTTGTAAGATGAATAATATCACCAAGAGATAATATTACACAAGAGAAAACTGAGGCACAAGTGGTTCTTTCTAATTTTCAAGCTATTAAAAATAGAACAAATATTTGGTTTGACTGTAGGCTATATTATTTTCTGTTTGTGGCTTCCACAATTTGTATCAGAAGGAAGGAAACACAATAAAAATGTGAATAGCTATATAAATAAAACCATGGACAACCTAGATCACAAAATATTTGATGTGGTTGAAGAAATGAAAAGGAATTGGTTGAGATAAGAAATGAACAGTAAAGAATGATAGGAATTTGAAATACAATTAATTTATATATTTGTGCTCCTATTAATAAAGATATATAGTTTCCTGATACTTCTGAGCAGTTTAAATGAAAGAAATAGATCTAATCTGGGTACTGTTTCTCTTCCAGGCAGATTAGTTGATCCCACTGGAAAGACAAACTGTGGTTTTGAGTCTGGAGATCGCCTGTGCATCTCTGTGGACAGTTGGTGGGCTGGTAAGTTCACTTATGCAAAATAACAGATTAACTACCCGTAACCTTTCAAAAGCATTTGACCTAATGCCGAGATAAAGCAAAGACAGTTCTATTCTGTTTTCAAAATGAATCAACTTCACCATAAACCAGTGGCCTTTATGTCAAATTCTAACAGTCATAATGTCCATAAAGGTTTTTTCTGACATATTCAGTTTTTCACAGGACTGATTCTAGGAACTGCAGTGGACATGAACTCTAAGGGACTTAACAGTGGCAGGCAAACGGCAGGTTCTGCAAAGTGATATGGAACCTTTACATGGACATGAGACCAAGAAAATAATGTGTTCTTTTTTGCTTAAATGAAATGCATCAGGTATTGAACCTCTTCAACATGCCAGAGTAATACAGCACTTCATGCTATCAACCTGTAATCTACGGCTTCAGTCATGCATATGATACTAAAATAACTAGACATTATTTTCTATTTCTTTAGTTTTGTGTGTTGGTTATTAAATTAATTAGGACAAAAAAATTTAGAGTAATTTACCAATAATTAGAAAAAAGATCACATGAAACTTCACTTTCTCAGAAAGACTCATAAATAGTATGGAGCTCTATATATTTTCCTCATACTAGTCTGAGTCATTCCTCTCAAAAACAAATAGACTTACTAGCAGCTCAGAACTGCAAGCGTCTGATTAGGAACTGATGTGCTGGAGCTGAGGGCTGCATCCACAAATGCATGTCTATGGTCCAATTTTTCCCATCACCAATTTCTACTGGGAATCACTATAAGCTTAATAGCCAATTAAAATGTCTCAACCTTCTGGAGTTGGTTATCTGTACATAGGAAGTTGATAGAGACTTATTTGATCATCAGCCCAATTATTTATTTCTGTAATAATCTGCTGACAGGAGTCATTGAAATATTTGCTTTAGAAACATAGGAAAGGACAAGGACTTAGTATGTAATATGTATAAAATTTAAACTACTATAGATGAAATAAAAATATGCATTTCTAAAGCTGTAATTACATTAGTACATTTTTAAAAAAGAATAAAATTCACAATGCAACTTCATAGAGAGGTTTTGTAGCATTCTGTGGATAAGTTCACAATTTTCCTCATTTTCCTTAGTGCTTTAAAATAGGATAATTATCTAATCAATGAAAATGACTTTTTGTTCAAAAATATCCTGATCAAGCAGTTTAAAAATATATTCATGATTAAAAGCTATTAAAATAAACATCTTAAAGCCATATATGATACTTGATTTCATTCAGTACTTTTAGTCGAAAACATCATATTTATGAATCTGAGTTTTCTTTAATAACTAAAGTATCCTTTAAGATGTGTTCTAACATCTATCACAGGTTATGATAATTAGCTTTTTTGTCTTTACAGATATAAATTATTTTCTGAGTATACTCCCTTTCCTTGCTGCGTTTGATTCTGGCATAATGGGGATTTCATCAGACCAAGTTACACTTCTGCCCCCACCCAAGGATCAGATGAAGTTTTGTTATCATGTTTCTGACTGCCGAGCAACCTTCCCTGACATAATGGAGAAATGGACTGTTTTCTTTCAGGTTCTTTCTTTAAGCTTTACAGTTCATGCTCTTAAAAACATAACTATAGAATTCCTTTATTAAATAATATATATGTTTGAAACAACTATGCTAGTGCATTATTTGGGATTTTCCGTAATATAACAATATATAGCAGATATTTTAATAAGATGTGTTACAGAAGTACATTTCATGTCATTGAAACTCCCTGTCATAAACACAAATGTATTCATTTTTTCTCATTCAAGTAAATTATAGTACAAATAATGAGAATATATTATATATCTTTAAAAAACATTTTTATTTATTTATTTATGTGCACACAGAAAAGGAGAGAGAGAATGGGGCTCCTCTAGTCAATGCAAACGAAGTCCAAGTGCATATGCCACTTGTGTGTCTGGCTTTATGTGGTAGTAGGTAATTTAACCTAGGTTGCTAGGCTTTGTAGGCAAGTGCTTTAATCATTAATAATCTCTTCAGACTCATACATGATATTTTGATATAGAGCAAACTGGCTAGTTTGGTTAATTGAATTTTTGGTTGGTTGTGAGATCCCACAAGAGATTCGATTAAAGAAGTGATTCTATACAAGACAGTCACATTTTTGTAACTGAATTAATACATGATCACATAATGGTAGAAAGATACAGATGTATGTTGTTCTTAGTTCTTAACTACGTAATGATCAAAATAAAGTACCTCAGTCAAGCATAAACCTAGATTTAAAATCTGTGATTTAAAGATCAATTTGCTAGCTCTTTAGATTGTTAATTCAGTACTTAAGATATAATTAAACTTAACATTCAAACCTTTTTTTAAAAAAAATTCACAAGAATTTTAATAATGTTGGAAAAATGGCAACACTTCTGACTAGTATCAAATAGGGATCTTTGGAAATACTTGAAGGTCATTTTTTTTCTAATTGAATATGTTATATTAAAAGTTCTTGGGCTGGAGAGATTGCTCAGTAGTTAGGGTGCTTGGTTGCAAAGCCTAATGACCTGGGTTTGATTCCCCAGTACCCACATAAACCAGATGCACAAGGTGGCACATGCATCTGGCATTCATTTGCAGTGGCTAGAGGCCCTGAGGTGCCTATACACACACGCTCTCTCTTTCTCTCTCTCTCTTCTTGCAAATAAATAAATAAATAATTTTTAAAAGTTCTTTATTTCCTCCTTACTAAGTAGTAGATACTAAGATCTTACCAATATTCTGAGAAATATAATTCTCATTTCATGCAGAATATGCTCGCCTGTGCTTCTTCACCTGGTTGGATTTGAAGAATTGCCACAATGGCTCACATGTAGGTTTCTCTTTTTGCTTTAGTACATGCAGTTACCGTCTACCAACTTTAATGGCCTCCTGAGTCTCCTATGGGCTGCACATAAGTCATCCTTGAACTACCCTCTTGCTACTTTTGAAGATAGGTGAGAATGGCTCAAATACTTCTCTCTCTAACATACTGAATTATGTTGTCTTACTAATACTGTTTTTCATTTTCTTCCTGAGTAATACATATTTTTAATATCAATAAATAAGTTATGTTATTTTACAATGACAAAGCTCAGAATCTCTTTTATGAAGAAGGGGGAAGTTTTATAAACAATTCTTTAAATTCATTAAAAAGTAAACAACATGGAATGCATTTTCTGGTAGAAGACAAAATAGAACACAAATAGGGGCTGATTTTTATTACTTTAATTATGGACATATAATGCAATGACAAAGGAGACAAAATATCGGTGCTAGCAAACAAGACAGTTGCAAAGATTGTCCTGTCACTCCACAGACTGCAGCACCTAGAAGTGTAGATGTAAGGAGGATTTGGATTTGGAAGTGGGGTTAAATCAACCACCAAGAGTGAGGCAAGCCAAAGTGTGGGTAGAGTGAAAAGCAGAAACAAAGAAAGATGCCCATTGCCATTGCCCAAGTGCATGAGTAGAACCTGGCACAGACATTCCTGTTCTCCCACCCTGCCCTGCCTTGTTTTCCCACCCACTGGATTGCTCTTCTGGACAAATGCAGGACTTAGCTGATCCTTCCTCTGTATTGATGTGACCTTAACAATGGAGCATTGAACTGGGTACTGAAGGGGTTTTATTCCTTTCCATTTTCTTCTGATGTGCTTTGGGTGTGCAGCCATAGCCAACAGTGGAAACTCAATTGCTCTCTGTGACAATGAATGGCAACTCACGTGAGCCATTCTCTCTGTAGGGAGTGTTGTGTCCTCTACTAAATGAAACTTGCCAAAGACATCTTAAAGGTTATATTGAAATATCAATATATTTGAACTTATGCAATGTATAATAAAACAAATTAATGATAAAAATAAACTATGATGTCACTTCCTTTAAAGAAGAGTCTTTCAAGTCTGAGTAGACAATCACCAAACTGAACAAAATGCCTTCATTTCTCCTCTATTGCCACATGCACCTAAGTCAGCTGCCAGGTAAGTCAAACAGCGCCTTCCTTCTGCTCCATTCAGTGTAGGAACTCCTGAGGCAGGAGGGTAGATAGTCTTTAGGTTTGGCCAGCAGGTTCTGCTTTTTAACATCTAGATCTCTGCAGAGATCTTTATTTCTCTGTACCATTTTATTTTAAACTGAATTCTGTTGTTCTTCTGTCTTTAATATAAGTTTCCATGCTAGTAGTTTAAAACATCAAAAGGCTTTGACACCCTCTCCTCAAGAGAATGAAAAAGACAGCTCGAGTCACTGTTGCAAGTATGCTGTGTCAGAAACACTGAAAGATACATTTTTCCTTTTTTACAATGTCAGAATTATTAAACACTAAATTCATGCCCTGTGTTGATTTTGTTGGCTGAAAATCAAGTAGTATTAATTTTGCTTAAACATTATGACTAATGACAATCATATTTTCTCAATTATAAATGTTAATTCACAGATCACATATTATACTTCACAGTTGTATGACCATAGAGAGGGAGAGTCTTTGCTTGTAGGTGGTTAGATAAGACCCAGTCACTGAGCCATTGGAGGCCTCAAAAGGCATAACTAACTAGTTGAATGAAGGCTGCAGAAGGAGTTTCAGGGTGAGTCCAGGTAGGGAGCAGGTGTAGTCTGGTACTTCAATGGACCACTCAAGCAGAGGGAACCTGCTGAGCCAAAAGCCTCAGGGACAGTCAGGACTTTGTCATCTGTCAATTACAAGACAATGGGCCAGTGTGGGTCACTGTGCTTCAGGACAGGTGGCCCTCCTCTTTATGACCCAGGTATGAGGTTTATATTGATTTTTGGTCTGGTGTGTTTAGTTAGTTCAGGGGCCTGGTGTTTCTGATATGGTGTTCTAGAGTTAATCATCTCATAGTTGGCGATATTAATTTGTACAAATAGTTATTTATAGTCTGTGCCTTGTGGTTTGTGCTGGACTGATGGTGGATGTTTACCTGCACTCAGAAAGAAGCACAGTCATTCTGACTCAGCATTTGCACTCAAAGTCAGTAAACTCCCCATATGTAAAATGGAGTCAGTTGGGCCAAAACACAGCTGAAAGCCACTGTTTAATGTACTATACATGGTCAAGGCAGAGGCAAGACCTGATCTCCACACCAACCACAGCTACCAAGTGGTGCTAATGATTTGTGTATTTCCATGTAATTTTCCTTATCTTCCTCTTTTTTCTCTTCTTTTTCAAATTTCTCTCTCTGTCTCTCATGTAGTACTGGATGGTTTCAAACTTACTATATACCTGAGGATTACCTAGAACTCCTGATCCTCCTGCCTCCACATTCTAAACTGAGATTACCCGCAGCCAGGTGTCAACACACCCAGCTGGTGTTTATCATTACATACCTAGAGGGTGTTCAACATGCTCATCCATCCACTTTTACACAGTTTTCAAGAAAAATGTGCCTAGATGAAAGATATAAAGTGGAAAGTAAAATATTAAAAGCAGATGCAGATGGGATAATCCTTCCCATAGTTAGCCTACATAACTCCTGAAAGATGAATGAAATTCATAACATTATTAAACTTATTGTTTAAATAAAGTATCCATTTTACTTGCTGTTATCAGATATTTTTTGTAGAAAGTGATCTTGAAATTCTGAGTTAATTGATTGGAATTGAATATTTTGTCCATTTGTCTTTTAGATATGCCTATTACGTTAAACCAGAAGCAGATTTTGAGATAAACTGGGCTATTGCTGTAAATTATTTAGCTGCGGCCCAACTTCCTACAACACTGACTAGATCAAACAATTTGCAGAAAGGCATGCCACCCCGAATGCTCCTGAGCATTGACAAAGCTCCTTTCATTGCTGACTTCACCCCTCTCCAGAACAATATTTTGGTGATACTCACTGCACTTGGTGACACAGATCGAATTACAGGTAAGAATTTTAAGAGAATAGTTTTCAAAAATTCAAGAATATGTTGATTAAATAGAATATAATCTAATTACTGACAAAGTTATCACAACATATGGTCCAAAGTCTATAGGTCCTTTTGCCTTGATGTAACAATGATCACTCTTGACACATGACCATGACCATTGAGCAACCATGGTTTTCACATGTATGGCCTGTCCCTTCATCTGTATTCCATACCAAACCTTGGCAAGTGCAATGTCAAACACAGCACAATATCAAGTCAATACCCCCCCAAGTATATTCCTTGCTTTGCTCATGTGTCTTAACCACTAATGTGTAGGAAGGAAATAAAATAAATTTGATCAGTGATGATTGTCAAATGCTACTGAAAAGTGTTTGCAGGAGTTTCCATCTAACAATTTTGCGTCTTTTCCAGGATCACTGTCTTTGGCTGCATGGGAAAATGTCATGAAGACAGAAGCTGAACAGAAACTGTTTCTAAAACTACTTGAGGACTTTGTGAAATCATATACTTAAAAACCTATAAAACTTATTAGTAAATTGAAAGTGAACAACTCTTTTTGACAAACATTTTTAAAAGGGAGTATGATCACAATCATATAGCTTTATTGTTCTTGGTGCTTTTGATTGATACTCATTTGTGGGAATTTTTATCCAGGTATCCTATTATTGAACTCACATTACTACTATGATTATTATTTTACATAAAAATTCCTGATTTTTGAATCCATCAATACTTAAGATACCTAAGGAGATTGCTGAATGCTGCCAAAATCACAAAGAAATCAATAAACTGATATTCAACTTGTATAGCTGTTTTGATGTTATACTATGTAACAACATTTTTGTGAAATATAGAACAATGTTTCCTGTTGTTATACAACCAAAATCTAGGACATTTTGAAATGAAAAACTGATATTCAGCTTAAATATTTAATACTTACAAAACTGAATTGGCACATAGAAAGACCTAATTTGTCAGTTTTTTTCTCGGTATTTTTGCTGAATTTGTTTTAGAGCTCACATTATTGATTGAAGTTCATGAAGAATACTTCAGGGCATGCTGTCATGCTGCCTTTTTTTCTTTTTTTCAGTGCTGATCATAAGAGAGAAAATGCACAGGCCTGAGCTGCTGATTCTCAAAGGGCTTCTTTCTTTATCTCACAGCTTTGTAATGAATGTGCCACAATCGGCACAAAAACAGTTCTAATGGCTTGCAAACTACATGATCTGCTACCTCACAGCTACCAATTGGTCATTATAGTAGAAAATTACAGAAAATATACAAGGATAATCATAAGAACTTAGGACAGAAACTTATACAACTACATATAACTAAAAGAGAATGAGGAAGGAATCTAACATGCTTTTCAAGATGAAAAGGGGGAAAAGAAATGAATATCAGTTGTTCAAAATAACATGATGACAAAAATATACATAGTTTTCAGTAATACTATAAATGTAAATAATTATATAATTAAATCATATAATTAAAATACCCAAACTGGCTGATTGCACTAAAAATCATTACCCAAAAATTTATTGCCTGCAAGAAATCATCACAGTACTCAAGGGGCTGAGATAAGAGAATCTTGAATCTGATGCCAACTTAAACTGTATAGTAAAGTGAAGATCAGGCTGAGCTTCACACTGAAAAACTTCAGCTCACTGGTAAGTAATACATAGACTAAAATGGAAAGAATGATATTGTGTTATTCTAAACTAAGGGTGTTAGGGTCCAAGGTCAACCACCCCTCAGAAGGACAGAGGACATACACGTTAATGCAAGTCACACAGTGAAGTTTATTTCCAGTTAGGTGGGGCCCAAGTATCTGCCCAGCGCAGGGGGTTTCAACATGGACCTTGAGCATAGGGCTCTAGGGTTTTTTATAATCTTTTTTCAACAGCCAGCATGAGTTACACAGTAATTTTCCACAGCCCTTGGGGTTACATATTTTTGGCACATTTACCCAAACATTACCCCCTCCTCTTTCCACATTCCAACCTTCTGGTGGAGCAAGATAGTTTCCAGGAACTAATGCAAGATAAACACCTGGTGTCCTGATAAAACCACCCCCATCCCGTTTTGCTAAGATTATCAGAACCCAGTGACTTCCTCATTCCTGGAACTGGCCGAGGCCCCTCTGAGTTCATGAAGCCTGTCATGGCAGTACTTCAGCTACATGAGTCCTAGAATAGGCCCCAACAAGGCAATCTGTCACAGGAAATATTTCTCTGGGGGAGACTCAAACACACGTCTTCTCACAAAATAGGTCACAGAGGACAGATTAAAGGATGATTACACCAAAATCAATTTTGGTGAACCAATGAGTTTATTGGGGTTACTTACAGAATAGGATGAGGGTTTGCTTATAGGAGCAAAGGCAGCTATGTCATTGAAAATCCCACCCCACAGTAGGGGATGACTCATGGAATCTGCATCCATGAAGCACACTACACACCCTTCAGGCAGCTCAAATTTGTAGCTCAATCAGAGTCTCTAACACACTCACAATCACAATAAGACCCTCCTTTCTCTCTTCAGGAAAGAATATTTCAATTCAGAGAAATGTGCTATAAGACAGAATCGCAGAACAAGTTTGTTTGAAAACAAAACAAAAACATATAAACCAAAATTAGAAATGTTAGAATGTCCCACTGCAGTGTCTAGGAAGATGTCTCAATGGTTAAAGGTGATGGCTTTGCTAGTCTGCCTGCCCAAGTTTGATCAACTCCAACATTTACATAAAGCTGTATGCAAAGTGGTGTGCACAGGCATGTAAGATAACCTGCCTATGGCAACGAGAAGGAGACCTAGGAGGATCTTGTAGGCCAGCTGGAATGCTACAGCAAGGGACAAAATGACAAGAGACACCCAGTCTCAATAAAAGGTGGGAGGAGAGGACAAACATGCCAAGGTTATCCTCTCACCTCTACATGGTATTGTACCATACACACACATATACTCACACACACACTCACACATACACACATACACTCACACACACATACACATGCTTGCACACCATCTGCATACACACAAATTTTAAAAAAGAAATGTCACTACAGATCAATACATAATTCACCAATAACTTATCATTATTATAAGTACATATGCACTGAATAGCAGAACACAGAATTTCATAAAGCAATATTGGACCTAAAAGGAGAGTTATGCCCTAGGTAAGCAATACTTCATGGCTTCAATACTCCACTGTTATCAATAGACATAAGGTCCAGACAAAAATTTCAAAAAGGAACACCAGAGTTAAACTACAGATTTAATTATAGAAAGTAGGTATAAAAGGATCATATATCAACATATAAACATAACAGTCATGTGCCAACTATTCCAATAGCTGTCAATCTTTATATTGGCATGTAAAATGTTTTTGAAAGCTGATTGTATCATAGATTATTAAAAAAAGTCTTTAGAAATTTTAAAAATGAAATAATTTCTTGTACTGTATCATATTATATTATAATGAAACTGGAAGTCAATAGCATGATAACATGGAGAAATTATGTGGAGATTTAAAATACTATTTCAAATAATGATAGGTCTTTTAAGAATATTAAATTAAAATTGAAACACAACATACCAGAAATGTGGGTTGAGTGAAAGCAGCTCTATGAGGGGAGCTTATAATGAAAAAAATCAGTTCTTAAGTGCCCTAATGTTGCATCTTGAGTCTTTGAAAAATAATAATAAATAAAATTCAAAATTTATAGTAGAAAAGAAACATTAGACATAAAAATGGAAATAAGTGAAATTGAGTCTAAAAGAATAAGACAAACGATCAATAGACACAGACATTATCCTTTGGAAGAAGTAAGAAAGATAACAATCTCTTAGCTGACTTTACCACAATAAAAAGAGAAAAACCTAAATTAATAAAACTGTTGGAAAGGGGATCATTCTAAGATACACCTGTAATTCACAGGATCATATTTTGAAAGACTATTTTTGGAAACATTGGGAAATTCTTTAAAAAGACAAATTTATGGACACACAACTTACCAAAATTGAACCAAAAACTTATATGTTAATAAAAATATGATTTAAGTGATAATAAAAATCTTTCCACAAAGATAAGCAAAGGACGGGTGTGTCTCACAGGTGAATTTGGTAAGACTTAAGAACTAACACACATGTCCCTCAAACATTCCATAAAACAGAAAGAGGAGAATCTCTTCAAAACACTTCCTACAAAACTAATAATAGTATAAGGCTGGACATGATATTAAAAGAAAGCTAGTGAGAGAACCCTGATAAAAAAGATGCAAATATCCTGAATAAAAATACATGAACATTGACTTCAGCAACACATTAGAATGATTGTATATTGTTGGTTCCATTCAAAGGTATAAGAATGGTTTTTAAAATATAAATGAATGAATGAATGTAATACAATACAACACACATATAAATCAGGATAGAAATCAAAATGATCTCAATGTTAAAAAAAAATACCTTTGTAATAGAAATTCCCCGTGACAAAGAGACCAAGGCATGACAGCAAGAGGAAAGTGGAGTTTCATTTATTATTACTATTACAAATTTAGCAATTTACTCCAGCGGGCCAAGCATAGTTAAGGCATTGGCCCCAACACCAGTTGACAAGGAGTTTTATAGTTGGGTCCAGAGACGTGTATATATGTGACATCACACATGTAAATTAACAAATCAAGTAGGACACAAGAGAGCTCAAAGTTTAAAATGGGTTCCGGAGAAATGTAGATAAGCCTCTGTTCTCATGTCCTCCCCTACCTTCCTTTCTTGATCAAAGCTTGTAGAATTTACAGCCCAAATGGCAGGGCTAGTTAACAAAAGCAAGTTAAGCCACAAGCTGTATTTGGTTTACAATGGTTTCTGGAAGTACAGATAACCCCATAGACCTAGACAAAGGAGTGACAGCAAACATTCCCAGTCCTCTCTTGTCCTAAGCTTGTGTTACCTCAATGACTAAGGGGAAACAGCTGCAGGCCAGGGGTTATCTAACTGTAGGGAAACATAAAGTTAAGGCCTTCTGGTTATCTTATCAAGGGAAAACAGACCTATGGCCCAAAGTAAGCAAATGAGGCAATAAGGAACCAATCACCTTAAAGCACTTCAACCTCATGAATTAGCCAATCAAACTTGCATACTCTGTTTCCACCACTAGCTGCATCAATCATTTTAAGAGTATTTTATGGCTTTCCCGTTGTGTGATGTGATTTGCTGTGATATGCTGTGATGTAATTCACATCTCCTGCTCTGTGGTTTCATGCTTTAAAAGGAGCCTGAGAACTCCACTCTGGGTCACCTTCTTGCTGGATGGTGGACCCCTGCATGTTGGTTTGCCATCTTGAGAAATAAACGCTCTTACTTTTGCATACATGAGTGGTGGTCTTCATTGGGATGATTTGCGGGCCCTAAAAATTTCAAGCCTATAGGTACGCAGAGAGGTTTTGAGCTCTGCCTGGGTCCCTGTTGCTTGTGGCAGGTTCTCTGCTATCTCTTGCTATCACTTTGAGCTTGCTTGTGATGTGGCTGTTTGATGGTGTCACTCTGCTTGGATATGTGAAAGGGAGCCACCTTCTTCCACCATTGAGGCAACTTCCCCTTACATCTGTAAACTGAAATAAACTTTTCCTCCTATAAACTCTGTCTGGTTTGATGTTTTCCCAGCTATGTGAAGCTGACTACAACACTGTGTCTGTCACCATAACCCTGGGGTCCATTGTTAGGCTCAAAGTAAGAGCTTATTCATGTTGCTTCCTCTGCAATTTCTTCTGGGGCCCAGAAGATGTTAATAGAGGTGGCATGTCTCGTGGTGGGTAGTTGGCTATCTTTTTATCTTATCGGTGGGTCTTAGCTTTCCATTTTCTCTACAACCTGTAAAACAAAACATACTCTCCATTCAAGAGTGAGAGCCATTTGGGTTAAAGGGGATATGCAAAGGTATTTGAGAAGCTTTTTGGTGTGCAAGCCTACTCTTGTTCTCCAGAGAGCAGTGGAGGCTTCTTTCTAAAGTCTAAGAGTCTCCTGACCATGTGATTCTGACTAAGTTATCAGTACCAGATATGAGTTCTCTCTCACTGAGCAAGCTCATGTGCAGTCAGAGAACAGTTGGTTACCTGCAGAAGCTGAGTGCTACTGTTATACAAGTGTGTACTTCTTGTTGATTTTGTAGTCTGCAGGGTCCCTACTTATTCATGCTGTTGGTAACCACTGTCTTCCAGCAAAAACCACAGGGTTTTATAACACTGAGGGAGAGCCAGGAGGGAGTTAGTTTCTTTTTCAGTTCCAGAATGGTATTCTAATGTCCTGGGACCACAGCCCGTGGTTGTCTTCAGCAATAGTGTCTTACCTTTTAGCTCTGGCAGGAAATCAAGTGTTTTGACAATGGCCTACATTCTTTTGGGGACCTCATGGTTCTCCCTGGCCAAGAACATTCTTTATAGAACTAGATAAAACAATTATGGAAGTAATATGAAAATAAAATAGACCTAGTATACTCAAGAATATTTTAGGAAAAATATCATCAATGCTACAGGTAGCACAATACATGACTTAAAACTCATTAAAGAGTCATAATATAAATGTATGTTATTGACCAGAAATAGACATCTGAACCAATGATATAGAATACAAATCCTGAAGTACACCCACATATCTGTAGCCAAATTTAAATTCTATATACTTTGTCATTCCTAATTAAAAATTATTTTGTAAACTCAAGATAATTCTTTAAACTGCATGCAAGATATCCAGGATTTTCTTTTAGATAATATACTTTATATGTAAACCTTAAATATATAAAATAGTAAATTTTTGGCATCCTTATTATTTTTATTTGGTGCCATTTATGTTGAAAAAAAGAACAAAAATGTCATTTGGTCAGATTTGACATTTAATTTTGTATGAGTATACTGATTTGATTGAGCACTTTGTTGTTGTATATATGAGTTGTAATTTTATATAATTTATTTAAATATATAATAAGTTTAAAGTCAATACCATTGTCTCCTAAAAGTAAGACGGAAAAGTAGCTTTTGTTGTTTGTCAGTGCTGTTACACTGTAGTGTAACAGTGTAGTGTACACCTGTTACATGTAGAGCAACATATTTAATTATATTCTACTGAGTCATAGCTTCTGGGCCTTATTTCAAAATAAAAGTGATATCAATAACATTTCTCTGTATCTGCAGTAATAATCACTATTGGCTACTTTGCACATTTTGTTTATATGTCCTAAGTGTAAAAGTCTATTATTATTTGATTGTGAAATGGTTCAAAGAGGCTCATATGTTTGCAAACTTTGCCCCAAACTTGTGGTCAGTTTTGGGAGATTGTAAAAACTTTTGTCTATGGTGCCTAGCTCATAGAACAGGACCATAGGGCAGGGCTGGAGTGGTAGAGTCCAGTCCTCCTTCTGTCCTGACCTTTCAACTTCCAGATCACAGCCATGTAAAGAGCAACTGCTTCATGCTTCTGCTACCACAGAGGCATCCAGTTCCTTACCTTTCCTATCACAAAGGACTGCATGTCCTCAAATTGGGAGCCAAAACAAATTTTTCCTTCCTCATGTTACTTGTGGCAGGTGTTTTGCCACAGTCACAAAGAAAATAGCAAAGACCTTCCAAAATGAGAAGCCAAGGAGAGTGCCTTAACAATCTGGTTTCCCCTAAATCAGGTTATCCTAGTAATGTAGGTATTCTAGTAATACCCTTTACAAGTTCATGTGCTGTAAATTGTATTATCTTTGATATCAGATAATTAAATATTACTGGATACTTTATATTACAAATAATACCACTTCTATGATTAAAAATACTGGGCCTTGGAAACCTAGACACTATACCTGGAAACAAATATATTCTAACAAAGAAGCACACCACCTCTTTAAAAAATCATTTTTATCCAGATGTGACACAACAAAAATCCCAGCACTTAGGAAGCTCAGGTAGGAGGATAGCCATAAAGAAAACCTGGTCTACAGAGTGTCAGCCTGCTCTAAAGTGAGTAGTTGCCTCAAAAAAAAAAGCAAACCTAAAATAGTATAATTTTGCTTACTTTCTAGAGTATGAGGAAGAAAAAATTAAAGTAACAAAATGAGATTTGAATATTTCTGTACTATTTAATATTTTGTGATTGGTTTAAAGTTATTGTGATGATTCAGGGACCTCCATAGACCCCATCCCCTTGAGTGGGAGGTGTCTCTAGCCAGATCAAAAACCTAGGCGCTAAAACTGATTGGTCAGATATAGACCAATCAGCTGTCTCTCTGACTTACCTGGGGGAACTTAAAATTAACTTCCCTAGGACAAAGGTTCCTTCTTCTTCCACATGGTGCCCTAGATGATTGTGCCCTAGAAGATGGATGTCTGACTCTCTAGGCACTGGTAAGGTCCCCCCTCCAGTCCCCCACCACAGCCTGTGGTGAGGGGCTAGATTTCTCTTCCACCTGAATCTTTCCTTCTAATCATTCCCCTTTCTGTTTGTTTAGCTGAACAGCTTAGATTCTCTTAAAACTCTGCACGTTTTTCTCCCCATATTGGTGGCTGGACATGGTGGTTGCGCTGTTTCCCCTATCTCTTAATCAAATCCTCTGAGCTGACTCTAATCTAGAATAAACATGTGTGATAAGAAAATTCTTTCTGTCAGAAAGTGTCCAATTCTTTGGCATTTTGAGACATTGTGAGGGTCAAATGTCTGCAGGGATCACCCCTCCCCTTCAAGCCCCTCCCCTTGAATGGGAGGTGTCTAGTTAGAGCTACAACCTAGGTGCTAAAACTGATTGGTCAAATATTAAACCAATCAGTTGTCTCTCTGACTCACCTGGGGAGGACTTAAAACTAGCTTCCCTAGAGGAAGTAGGCCCCTCTTCCCCCACATGGCGATGGAGTAGAAGGACTGCTGACCCAGGCCTCAGTGAGGTAAGGCCTGTACCCCTACTCCAGCTGATGGCTGGGGTAGGGGGGCAGGCTCCAGACCTTTTCTCTCATTAACCTCTCTTTCTCATAAAGGGAGCTTT
>PVHP010034388.1:0-19123 GCA_004024765.1 Zapus hudsonius
CATGCATCTAGATTTTGTTTGCAGGCTGGAGGCCCTGGCCCGCTAATCCTCCCACTCTCTTTCTGCTTGTAAATAAATAACAATATTTAAAACAAAACAAAACATACATTTAAAAAATGTAAACAAGCAGGGGACCCAGCTAGATACAAAATCAACCAGCCAGACAAGATGTACACACTTGCGAAATAGTGGCACTCAGTCTGGGGGGATAACCAATGGCTCTCTGATTGGAAAAGAGACCTGCTCAATGAGAAGGAACTCATAACTGGTTCTGAAAACCAAGTTAGACTCCTGTATTGATGAGGGTCATGAACTCCAGTGAGAAGTTCCTACTAGTCTTTGGTCAAAAGAGAGACTACACCCATCAAAACCTCTCTTAATTAGCTATGCTTATCTTCTTTAACACGTGCTGTTCTCATCTCCCTAGGAGAATCTGTTTTCTCTTTCACAGAAGGCATAAAAACTGAGGAGAACCAAAATCCATCAACATGACAAGAAAAGATAGCTGGCTCCCTATCACGAGAAGAGCCTCCTCTTGCACATCAGCCAGGGTCCAAGTGAAGCCACAGAGAAATTGGGGGGTTAAGCAAGAGTGCTGCTCTCATGGTGAGCCTGACAACCTGCACCAGGGTGATGGTGATAGACACCGAGCATCCTCAAAATGTACCAAAGCAGAAATACAGAAGTTGCTGAGACCTTCGCACTAAAGTAGACTTATAACTCACCCAACAAGGCCTATGGAACATTATGGAAGAGAGAACAAAAAGATTGTAAGAACCACAGGTGGGAAGGAGTATCCAGAGGCATTGCCCCCCCATACCCTCTGAAGAGGGCTCCCAGTGGTTTGGGGACAGGGAGGAAGAAAATGGGGGTACCATAACAAGATTTGCTCATACAACATATCTAATTACTGGTAATAAATATGTCTTTAAAAATTGAGAATTAAATAAAGAAAATAGTATAATAAACACTTATACATTATCACCCAGCTTCAAAACATGCCTTGTTCCTAGATCATGTTTTCTCTATAAGTATTGTATTTATCTCTAAAAGATACTGACTCTCTGAAAACTACAATATTACTATTCCAGCTGAAAAAAAGAATGAGCCTATTGTGTCTTTAAGAGTTGGTTTAAAGATATCAAAGAGTACCCATAAAAGTAGAGTGAAGTTGCCCAGTGTGGGGATGCACACCTTTAATCCCAGCACTTGGGAGACAGATGTAGGAGGATTTTGGTGAGTTCAAGACCACCCTGAGACTACATAGTGAATTTCAGGTCAGCCTGGGCTAGAGTGGGACCCCACCTTGAAAAAAACAAAACAAAAAAAAAAAAGAGTGAATGAGGCAAAGCTGTTCTCTGATAGTAGTAGTAGTTATCTTCTGCTCCCTTTTATAAAATATTTTATTGGGCTGTGGATATGGCTTAGTGGTTGAGGTGCTTGCCTGCAAAGCCTAAGGACCTGCCTGGGTTCGATTCCCTAGTGTCCATGTAAAGTCAGATGCATAAAGTGGCCCATGTGTCTGGAGTTCATTTGCAGTGGCAGGTGGCCATGACTCACCCATTCTCTCTCTCTCTCTCTTTCTCTCTCTCTGTATATATATATATATATATATATATATATATATATATATATATATATATATATATATGTGTGTGTGTGTGTGTGTGTGTGTGTGTGTGTGTGTGTGTGTGTACTTATTTATCTGCTAAAAAATAAGCAAAATATTTTGAAAAACATTTTCTTGCCAACCATAAATAGAAGCAGTTTACCAAGATCATAATTCCCTCGAACTCTCTTCCATGTCCCCATCCCAAGTCCCCCCTCCACTTAATCCCTTCTTTCCAACTAGTCTCTTCTATTTTGATGTCATCATTTCTTTTTCTTCCTATTATGTTGGTCCTGTGTAGGTAGCATCAGCCACTGTGAAGTCCTAAATATCAAGGCCACTTTAATTCTGGAAGTTGTAAGCATGCCACCCCTTCCTTTGGCTCTTACATTCTTTCTGTCACTTCTTCTGCAATGGTCCTTGAGCCTTGGAGGGTGTGAAAGAAAGAGATGTCTCAGTGCTGAACACTCCTCTATCACTGCTCGGCACTTTGGTAAGTTTCACATCATCTGAAAAAAGAAGCTTCTCCAACCAAAAGTGAGACTAACTATTATGTGAGCATAAATATAAGTATTTAGAGGGCAGTTTGGTGGGCATACTATGCCCATTTTGGCAGACAACAATAGTAGTTTTTTTCTCTAGTGCTTATGACCTCCCAAGCCATAGGCTTTCAGTAGGTTTTCATGAAAAGGCAGGAATTTCCTCTCGTGGAGAGGGCCTCAAGTCCAGTCAGAGAGCAGTTGTTTTCCCCCTTAACAAACATGCCACCATTGCACCAGTTAGTATATTTCTCCACCCTCTTTTTCATAACAGAATTGTGCATTGCAAGAGGGGATGGATGTTTTGCGATGTCTCCTCTTTGTCTTGTATTTACCACCTACTATTTGTAAGGCATTTTGTTAGGCTTGAATATATAAACACGGTCTCATCCCCTTCAGAAGAGACAAGCATGAGGTATATCACCTACCTCCAAATTAAAGTTAGCAACTGTGAAGGAAAAGAACAAGATACTATAAGAAAATAATGAGAAAGCTCCATTTGGATGGGAGGAGGAATGATAGATGCCCACACAGAGAGTTATGTACTGTGACGTCAGGGATGCCTGAAGTCAGCTAGATTGATGTTTGGGATGGAGGTATCAGACAGAGAAAACAGAATGAGCCAAGACCCTGGGGCATGCAACAATTTAAGATGTTCAACAGCCCAAGGGAAGTTGCATGTGTCTGTATGCCAAGGATAAGGTTAAGTGGGACACGATTAGAAAGATAGGCAGGGTAATGTAGACATAACACAATACTGAGTTTGAGTCACTTCACTTAACAAGAGTTTCTCCAGGTCAATCCGTTTTCCTGCAAATTTCATTTTTTAACTGCAGAACAGATTCTATTGTGTATATGTACACATTTCCATTATCCATCCACTCATCTGTTGATGAACATCTAGGCTGATTCCAAATCTTGGCAAATGAAAACAGAGCCACAATAAATACAGATATGAAAGTATCTCTATAGTAGATTGTGAAGTCCTTAGGTTATCTGCCCAGAAGTAGAATAACTGGGTCATATGGCAGTTCTATTTCTAATGTTTTTGTTTGTTTTGAGGTAGGTTCTCGATCTAGCCCAGGCTGACCTGGAATTCACTATGTTGTCTCATCCTCCTACCTCTGCCTACTAAGTGCTGGGATTAAAGGTGTGTGCCACCACACCTGGCTATTTCTAGGTGTTTGAGATCATCCGTACTGATTTCTACGATGGCTGTGCTAGTTTGCATTCTCACCAGTAGTGGATCCTGCATCCTCACTATCCCTCAGCTGTTATCTTGATGATAGCTATTCTGACTGGGGTGAGATGGCATCTCCAAGTTGTCTTGATTTGCATGTCCTTGATGGCTAGGCATGTTTACATTTTTTAAAGTACTTCTTGGCCATTTGTGCCTGAAATATAGCTAGCAAAGATTTTCTCCCATTTTGTAGGCTGTCTGTGCATTTTGCTGATGGTTTCTTTTGCTGAGCCGAAACTTTTACATTTCATTTGTTGATTCTTGGGGTTATTTCCTGTACTTTCGGCATCCTGTTCAGGAAGTTCTTGCCTATGCCCATATCTTAAAGTGTGTTCCTCATTTTTTTCCTCTAGCACTTTCTGTGTTTCAGGTTTTCGATTAAGGTCTTTAATCCACTTTTAATTGATATTTCTACAGGGTAAAAGATACAGATTTGATTTGATTTTTCAGCAAGTGGATGTTCAGGTTTGCCAGCACCATTTGTTAAATAAGCTTTTTTTCCACTGATTTTTTTAATATAAGAATAATTTCTAGGGCTGGAGAGATGGCTCAGCCATTAAAGCACTTGTTTCCAGTGCCTAAGGACCTGGGTTTAATTCCCCAGTACCCACATAAGCCAGATGCACAAGGTGGTGCACGTGGTGCATATGTCTGGAGATCATCATGCCTATTCTCTCTCTCTCCTCTCTCTCTCTGTTTGCAAATAAATAAATAATTAAAAATGAATAATTTCTAAATATTGACAGTCCTGTTTCTTACACAGTTTCATACATATAATCAATAATATTAATATGCCACATTAATGTGGAGCTCCTGGCTTTGATTTGATGTCTCCCTGCATTCTTCCTCTAACTCTGCAACAAGTACAAATTTTAGACATTAAGAAATAACAACTTAGAAAGGTTCAGTGACTGCCACAACACATGGCTAATGAGCAACCCTAGGACTTAAGGCTTCTGCCTTCTACGTCTGTGCTCTGAAGTGCCACATGATGCACCTTCAATAATAATATTATACTAAACAAGGACGCTTGCCTTCTGTCATTCACTCCCACATGGGAGCCTGTTCTCGTGGGTGTAGGATAGACCTGGATACTCGCTTCTAACAAGCTGAACCCTGCAAAAGCAATGACTGACTGCCACTGATGTTAGATTATAAGAGTGCAACTCCTGTGTTGCAAAACTCTGTTTGCCCTCTCGTTCACTTGCTCTCATGAAGATGAAGCAAGCTGCCATGTGGGGGTCTGCCCTCTGGAGAACAATGCCAGGTAGCCTTTTGCCAGTGGTCCACAGAGAAAGGCATGCTGCCAGCAACCCCATGAGCCAGGTTGCAGGTGCCTCTTTCTCCTCTTGGGCCCTGAGATTTCTGCAGCCCTCCTGGCACCTTGAACTGTAGAGTGTTGGACTGTGAACAGAGGACCTCATTAAGCCTCACCTAGATTCTGTTCTTTCAAGCTACTGTGTTATAAGGGCGATTTGTTACACATAAGAGGTCACTAGTACAAATGATAATATCAATGATGATGATATGAGCCATTATATAACCTTACATTTGTGCCACACTTTGATATTTTTAAAGAAAAATCAAGTTACAAAATCGTGAGATTAGAAAGTATTTTTATCTTCCTCCAAAGCATAACAGTTGCACTTGAAGGTATCACCTGCATTTTCAACATGAAAAAAATCAGTACCTGTTCACCTGGTTTCCAATTACCTTAATTCCCTTCTCTAGCAATGGTACCTAGCAGAGGACTTATTTTCTTCATTGTACTAAGCTATTAGTTAAGAGGCATGTTTCAACCATCTGGCCTGGTGCTCTCCAGGCCTTCTCATTTGTAACAGCCAGTTGGATTTCTTACCCTGTGCTGGGCTTTCCTAATCCCGTATCAATCCCCACTCTAAGAGAAGGACATGGGTTTTAGGCTGTCAATCAGTATTTTTGCCAATTTGAGATGTACTATAAGGGATAAAAGCTTTCAAACATTAACATAACACTATATCTCAGAATGGGCAAGACCACAAAGGGTTTTTCTAAAAAGTTTTCCCAAAAGGAGCTAATAACTGTGGGAGGAAGTCATGTTTGGCTTGAATAACTACGGAAACAACAAAATGCAAATATTTTTAAATGATGGGAAAATTAAAGAAAGAAAAACTTGATTGCATTCTCAGGGGAGCATACTTAAAAAAAACCTTTCGAGTTAATGTGTGGGGCCCCCCACATATATTGACAGAAAGAGAAACAGAGGAAACAGCTAAACTTATTAAATTTGCATATATAATATATGCCAGATAAGACTTGAATATAAAGAAAATACCATAAGACAAACTCAATCTCAACCCTGAAACCACCTAAATTTTAGTAGGAGAGACAAATACGTTAAAGCAAAAGCAATAAATCAATAAATAATTACAGGTTGTGATAGCGATGGAAAATAAAAACCAGAACTTGTTTAAAATGGATGCTCAGAAAATGCCTGCCTGGTAATTACAGGAAGAGCAGGTCTCTGTGTCAGAATCACATCGTTGTAGGTAAAGAGAATAGCAAACTCAAAAGCCTACAAATAAGAAAGATGTGGAATGTTCTAGAATAGTCAGAGATTGGTGGGCTTGCTGGAGAGGGTATGAGGTCTGGAAGTGATAGGTAAGGGCCAGATAATTTAGGGCTTTGTAGGCTGAAATGCCTGGGCCTTTATTCTAAGTTCAAAGGTCTCTAGGATCCAAAGGCATGCTCTGATTTATATTTTCAAAATATGACTCTCATTGCTGTGTGATCATGAACAAGCTAGCATGGACCTCTGAGTGGAGAGAAGGCAGCTGGTTGCATTCTTCTAGACGACTGGCTTAGAACAGAAAGGGATGCCTACCCATGAAGAATAATGAACAGAGCTTAGAAGTAAGATGAATAAGATTTGAAGGTGAATTGGTTGTGTTGGCTGAGGGAAAGGTGGATACAAGGAAACCTCTGGGGATTTGTGTCTGCTAGGTGAACGAAGAAATCCATGCAAAGGTCTCTGTGTCAAGAGACTGGATCTGATGATGCAAAGATGGAGATGCTTATGAGATGTTCAGGTAAAGATGTGCACTAGGAAATTGGAGCTTAAGTTACACCTTATATATTATTAATATGAAGACCAGCACAGTCCATGGTTAGCCTAAAAGTGCCAATAAATATATCATAAAGAATTACATTTCCTTTGATTTTTTTAAGAGCCAAAATACGTTTCACATGTCTTCCAATTATTTTTCTCTTTTTAGTGGCAGTAGCCCAAACACAAATATCATTTAAAATTTTTCTCAGTTTCATGTTTCCTAAATTTGAATATTCAAATTCTGTACTATGAAAAAGGTTCAGGAGAGGGATGTAAAATTTATAAACGAGGCAGGAACAACATGGGATTTCACCCAAATTAAGAACAGTCCTCAGTCCCTTGTTCATCCTGACATTCTCTGTGGGGTTCCATATGGATCCTCCACTGTATGACTGTGGTGGCTTCTCTTTTGCCAGAATCTCAGCTATTGGCCTATGGTCGGTTGGTAGGGTTAGATGGGCCCCAGCTCTCTCACTGCATCCTGAAAAATACAAACACAATCTCCATTGGAGAGTGAGATCAGTGTAGGTTAACAAATATACACAATTCTGGATTACCTAGATTCTATTTTTAAGTAGCCTCACCGTCAATCGCTCCCATAGTGCAACTTGTCTTGGGAGCCCAAGAGTATGGGATCCGGTGCCTATCGCCCTGAATCCCAAGTTCCAGACAAGGGGTCCCCCTCACTAAGTGGAAAATTGGCCGAATTGAAAGCTGTTGATTATCTCCCCCAGGCCCAGGCTCCTCCATTACCAAATGCTCCTTTGTTGGTTCGCTGTTCCCTCCCAGTAGGAGGTGTGGTCAGCCTACTCATGGCCGCAGATTGTGTTTCGTGTCAATCGTCTCTGTTTACGCCAGCTGTCGTTGATCAGTTTCCCCTGGCAGCCTGTGCAGTGCCTTCCAGCACTACACTAACTGTCTTCTGGGGGCTGGATACCATTCAGGACGTTGAAGGGTATGGCACAAGATTTGACTCCTCTCTCTCTCTCTCTCTCTCTCTCTCTCTCTCTCTCTCACACACACACACACACACACACATACAAATAGTTGTTTTTAAGCTATAACTCTTATATTAGATACATTAGTAAAGGGAGTAACACATTAAAAAGTCTTTGTAGGGATTTCTATGCACCTACCACTACTAGAAGCTATGAGCTCATACATCATCACCCTAGCCACCCTGTGAGCCTGGCACTATTATTATCTGCATGGTACAGGTGAAGAAACTACTGATAAAATAGGACAAGAGCTCAGAATAGAAAATCTATATGCAGTTTTGCACACGGAAATAGAACCTAATTGCCTGACAGGTTTATATTTCAGGTATTATACACTGGGAAGAGGAACATAACCAGGAAATGGGGCTTCTTACTGCGCAGAGATGAGGAGTGTTCACAGGAAATGAGAGTGGAGTTCCTGAGGGAAAGAACTGAAGAAGAGGGCATGACTTCCTCTGTATGCAGGGAAGACAGCCATGGTGGGAGACTGACCTTGTGAAGGTAGAAGTCTCTGCCTTCCTTTTGATAAGAAGAAAAAAAAATTGTTAGCTAGGAGCTTATCCTTTACCCTAGTAGAACTCCAGTGAGAAATCTGCATAGTCCTGAACAATGTGATATGTTTTTTCTGGAGAAACCAATAGAACATGGGGGTGTCAGTTTATGAAGTGGACAATGGGTCCCAGTGGGAGAAGCATAGAGGGTTATTCTAAAGACATATAAGACAGAACCTGAATCCCTTCGAGAATGGACAATGTCTCCCTGAAAGGGGAAAAAAGGATATTAGGAAACACTTGTATTCCAGAACACACAATAATTGTAGTTTATGAGAAGAATATGTGGTTTCATATTTAATCATCAAAATTGGCTCGGCACAGGTGCAGCATGCACGAGATGTCATGGTAAAGATCTACCCAACACGTCAGAAAACTATCAAACAAAACAAAACAAAAAAGACCCCCACATGCAAAAAAATATATTGTAACTCACAAAGCATGTTGCAAGTTTTGAAAATCATGAATCCGTTGGCAGCTATAGATCAGTTTTATTTACTTTATGAGTAGTGACATGATTGAGTTCTAGTTAGCTGTAATATATACATGAATAAAAGTGTAGAATTTGGAAAGTTATACAGCAAATGAAAATAAGCTGATACTGTAAGCTTTCTCACTGCCAAATAAACTGAACTGACAATGACGAGACAAGGAATTCTGTATAAATTTTAACACTAGTAGTGAATAAAATTATGACCAACCCACCATAACTAGTGATATATTGATAAAGTGGGCACTTTCAGAAAGTAGGAGGAATTCCAAGTATCTACTGTTGAAGTACTAAACACTTTATAATGTTGATTATTGGCTGGTCAAATATCTAGATAGAATACCAAATTCTAGAATGAGTTTAGTTTACTTTAGGAATATCATATCTTAGTAATTTTAATAACATCCTAACCATACTTGGTTAAGAATGCTTTGGTATGAAATTTGTACAGCAGAAAAATCACAACTCCTGTGTCACAGAACATTAATAAACAAGCCCTACCTTCTCCCGCAGGCAAGCAAGACACTAACCACTGTGGGCTGACTTGTTCCCATGCCACCGTGTCTTGCTGTGTTCCTAGGTCTTTTTCTAGTCAGTCTTTATAGACACAGTCTGTGAAGTGATTTCCATCTAGCATCTTCTATCAACCCAAGAAAAAGCCACGTTCTCTCTAAGTTCTAACGGTAACCTTCATTCTTCTTTATCATTGGTCAGGGCTCAACCTTTGATTTTTGCCATGATCCCTACTGTACCCAGCCATGTCTCTATGTGTCTAAGAACAGCTTTGTCTCTCCTTTTTTGCTTTTTTGCTTTCTTCTTTGGCACTAAATCTTCTCAAAGTAAGCTCACTTTCTCAGGACTATCACATGGCCCTGGAGTTCTCCTTCCGATGGGCTCTCCCAAATATTTACTGAAGTTGGAAACCAACTGTCATGTTTTGTTTTGTGGGTAACATAAATTTAGGTACTTTCACTGGAGCATAGATTTGACCCTTCTATGTATTATTTTCTCCACATCTCAAGATGGTTGGATGCCTCTAGTCTATTTAGGTTTATTGGCCTCCTGACAGGGAAACGGGTTTCCCACACTAGGCAGAAAATGGAGTTCTTGCACTGGATCTGCACCTTGAGTCTTATCTCTACAGGTGTTAAAGACCTGATTATTTCAGAGTGTCTCATGGGCACTGTGGCTTTAATCCCTTTTTACTCTGAGACTTCTTTATCTGTGTAACCTGGAGAGTTTTCTCATGTTGAATTTAGCTGTATACTATCAAAATAATTCAAAAGGTTCGGGTAAGCTTTCTGTGCTTCTTCGATGGAGGGTTGGAGAGGTTTGCTTCTTTTGCTTAACCCATCACCTTAACTGAAATCATTTCAGACCTTGTACAACAAAGCTTTTGTTTTTCTTCTCTGGTTCAGGTTAGGTGTTTAGGAAACTGCTTCAGAATTGTTGTAGAATTAAAGGATGCATCATGTGTTTGCTGAGTTGAACTTTGAGAGAAGAAGCTTTAAATAAACCCTCAGGGAAACACAGAGAGCAAGAAACTAACACTGTTTTTGGTGGCGTGTCAATTTGCTTACTCATTTTATAGTGTTTTTGTCTCTTTTTTTTCACTATGTAATTGCCTGTTACGCTTATCTGAGAAATTGATTCTTTATCGTTCTGTAATTGAGTGAAGGAGTCTTGGGCTTTGGTTTAGTAGTTTCTGGGTCTGAGTTCCGTGTCTGTTGCACTCAAATGTCCACATCACATAGTAGATACACCGTAATCATTGGTGAAGGAATAAACAAATGAGTGATCTTGCCAAGTACCGTTCCTCCCATGCACAATATAATTCCAGCCACCACCCCATAGGGCTTGGAGAACTAAGTGAGCTCTTCTTCCCTGAGAAGATTCAGCATTGTGTCTGGCACAGACAAAGAGCTCAGGAAAATTAACTATCACGATGATTATTCCACAGAGGTTTTTGAAATGCACATCTGAGAGTCTAGACATAGAAGGATTTCAATAACTACATCGCCTTTACCTTTTCCTTTCATTCCCATCCCTTCCGTCATTCATATCTTCTGTAAAATGGCTGCTCTTTATACAGTCATGCTCTTGAATGGTTCTGAAATCCCAATTTGTATTCATAGTTCTATGATTTTACCCAGACTACATTTCTGTGTCAGGGAGGGGGGGGAGGGAATCTGACTTTTTCTATGTTAGCAACAATGGAATGGTTGTTCTCCAAGTATTTCTTATTGTTACTAGAGAAATTAAGTCAAGAAAGTAAAAGCTAAACAGAAGTCTGGTATTTCTGCACTAGTAAAAATACCACGTCATATAATTCTAAGGGAGAAGAGGTTTTTCTGATTTAATACATATTAAAAGCAAGGGAGAAATAAAAACACAATTTGCCTTGAGTTCATTCTGATTTTCACTTATTACTTTTTAAAAGGAGTTAAAATATCTCAACGAAAATTAGATCATCATATAGTTTTGTGCTATTATATTCTCTTTAATATTCAACTACAATTTATGTAATTTAAACGATAAATTTTAGAATTCTATTGAATTTCCCTGCTCGTTAATAAATACAGGAACTTGTAGTGCCATCTTGTGACAAAGATGCAGAACTACAGGACTTTAACAATACATTGAAATAAAGTGCTAAAAGTTGGGCATAATAGAGATGAATCAGCAGATTTCTGTCAACTTAGGTAGACTCGATGGGAAAAGACAGATTTAGCACCATCCAGATGGTTCTAAAGCACCTACAATAGCTGGAGAGGATGGATTAGTATACTGACAGTGGACAAAGGAAATTCTCAAACGCCAGAATATTTTAATTCCATAAGTAAGGAAGAGAGGAAGGACCCTATTGGGCCTGATGCCCTGAGCCACCAGAAGCTCACATGATTGAACCACTAATGTTGTGATTGAGAAAAGAAGGAGTGGTTCCCAACCCTGGATAAACCTGTGCCATGAATTCAGGAGAATTATACGAGGTATAGATATCTTCAGTTGCCTCAGAAAGAGAATTTGGGGAGCTGACATAGGTTACTGTAATTTACAATAGAGAATTATTCCTTATTAGTGAAAGGGATTCGTGAGTTTTGACTTTCTAAGGGGAGGATACAGGAAACATTTGTCTTCAGGCTCCCAGGAAGACCATTCTGCGTAAGTTCAAGGCCCTTTGAAAGACATGATGAAGTAGAAAAGAGATGCCCCTTGCCATCCATGAGCGATGTCCCTGACCACTTACCACCTTAGAATACCCACAAGCATGTGTGTTGCAAACACCTGTTCGTCTTCATCAGCGTGCATAAAGCCATGTGTGGTTATTTGAATGGATGTCTCCCCGCCCCAAAGACTCAGGTGTTTCATTAAAGCCTGTAACTTGGATTTCTAGCCATTTGGCTGGCAGACTTGTTACTGTGGGCAGATCCTGGGGTCCATCCCTAAGGTGTCTTTGGGAACAATCTCAGTTCCAGGCAAAAGGTACGCTCTGTTGCTGCTGATTTTGTGCTTGTTGCTTTTGGTGTTTGCTCACTGGTGAAGGGTTCTCTCTGCTTTGATTTATGGAAGCAGTTTCCTCCGTCATTTGGTGGAACTTCACCTGGATCTTGAACTTGAAATAAATACTTGAAATAAATCCCTTCCTCCCCTAAACTGTGCCTTGTTTGAATCTTCATCCCAGCAGTGTGAAGCTGACTATAGCACCATGCATGTAAGAAATACATTTGTATTGGAGGTATAGAGGCCAGATGTAAAGAACAAGGAAAGGTTGTTTTGTTAGAATGGACTGAAAATGAAGGAAACGGCATCTGTGAAGTAGCGGTGTTGTGTATGGAGGTGGTTAGGCGAGCTGGAATTGTGGTTACAGCACTTGAAATGGAATCTCAATTATTTTTTAGTAATTTTTGAAAATTTCATCCATCTTTATAATTATTTTGGATACATTCACCCTTCATTACCCTCTCTTGGTCCTGCCCACTCCCACTAAATCCCATCTTCCCAACTTGCCTCACTTACTTATTTTATGTCATTTTTGCTACTAACTGATTTTAATTAGGGTTGCTTGCATGAGCACCAATGGGGGTTATTTACTGGAGTTTGGCTTACACTACTGAGGAACTTTCTTGGCAACCATTTAACTAACTGTAGTTAGCTCCTCTGGAGGGAGTGGACCGTCGTGAGTCCCTCTTCCAACCATGATGGGATGTCATTGGGCCCAGTCTTGTGCAGGTCTTATGCAGAGAATGTATTATCTTAATGAACAAAGATAATTCTAGAATTATGCTGAAGAAAATACCAGGGACAAAGTAAGATGGGAGAACAGCAATAATAAAAGGCTTCATTTAAAAACGTATATTGAATCATCCCCTTATGATCCTGCTCTTATTACTGATATTTTGAGTTCCTTTGTTGTGCTAAGGGCCCATGGGAGTTGTTTTCAGCTAAATAATTTAATTGCCTCCACTTCCTATATGTTCAAGGAGGCGTCATGCTCACACAGTGAGGCATGAAACCGGGAGGAATTTTACTCCTAAAACCTTGCTTTGAATTTTCTTGCCTTCATGGATTTAACTTAGATCCTTTAATGCCATAATAATTTGGTTTCATATTGAATGTCCTTTGGGCTTTCATTGTCATTTATTTTTTTAAAGAAGTTTTCTATGAGTTCAAAATAATCCTTTTGGTGAAAAGGCAATTCAATTATAGTGACAGCATGAAAGGAGCCCAATATGATACAATTCTCTATTGAGATCAGATTTACTGCTAAACCCAGATGATTTTATAAAACCAAAATTTATATTTGCATTGTGAGACACTTGACAGTGAGGCTTGATCAGAACCTAAGGCATCAAACGAAAGAGAATCTCTCATCAAAATAAGGCAAAGGGGAATTAACAGTTTAAGAGACTCTAGGGGAATAAGTTACTAGAGGCACATCTAGGTTTGAAAACATGGCTGATTCTTAGATGCACGGTCTCTCCAATACCCTTCTTCTCATAGGCAGGGGAGAAAGTGCCCAACTCTTCCCAGGTGCCAAGGAGGCTTGCCATGCTGCATGAATGGTTCACACACACTCACTCCAAAGGTTGAATGGACCGCACCGTAAATCATTACCTTAAAGGCATCCATCATTCTCAGAAGATCTGTGTCTATATTCAAACCATGATGGTATCACTGCATGACAGGGGGAAAAGCTCAGTGTCTCAGTGGTGATATTCATACCTGTGTCATAAGCTTTCATGAGATCGTAGTGCTCTGCATATCCCGAGCTTCCCCTAAGTGTCAGCTATCATGACTCTACACAAGGAACCGGCACTTAACTGCACATGTTTACTTGTGTATGTTTATATACTACTAATGTCTATCATGATGAGAGAATAAAGCTCATCATCTCATGCCTTGAAACTTAGACTTTCTGAGGGATGATGGGAAACTCCGCATGTCACAGTGAAGCGGGAAGCAGGTAGTGAAGAGAGATGGCTTTGTCAACATGGGGAGAAAAGCACTAGATGTTAGTCGGTGCTCAGTACTTTGTTGAAGCAGGAGTTGATGGCAGGAGGTTATTTACATGAGGATCAGAATACTGAGATAAATCAGCTCAGGCGGGGGTGCCTGAAGAATCCGTGCAGAGAACTTGGGGACACTCCCTCTTCTATTGTCTTTCTTGCTCTCTTTTGTTGTTATTGAGGCAGAGTATCACTAAGTAGCCCAGGCTGGCCTTGAGCTCCTGATCCTCCTGCCTCTACCTTCCAGAGTGCTGATGTTACAGGTTTGTGCTTATTGTAGCAACTATAACTTCACATTGAACTTAACCAATTATATTCCCATCTTCCTCCATTAATGTTCATAATGATGATTTAGGAGGAGCCGATGGGCCTCAACTGGGAGCTGGTGCACACTCTTGAGTCCAAATTTTCAAAGAGAGAGAGAGAGAGAGAGGGAGAGAGGCAGGGCCTCTTGCCACTGCAAACAAACTCTAGATGCATGCAACGCTTTGTACATCTGGCTTTACATGGGTACTGGGGAATTGAACTCAGGCTGTCCAGCTTTGCAAACAACTGCCTTTAAGCACTGAGAGATCTCTCCAGCCCCACATCTGCATTTTAAACAAGAGATCCAGGTATTGTCTATGCACCTTATAGTGTGAGAAGTGTCTCTTTGATAGGCCTTGAGCTTTAAACATAGTGCCTGGCACTTACTCAATACTTAATGGAAGTTTATAGAATGCATTAAGCTGGATTCCTGGAGGTGGCAATGAAAAAAGGAATAGCAACCCCAAACCAATGCCTTAACCTAGAGCTCAGTGTCTACGGAGATCACAGAAACTAAGAAAAATCATCTACCCTGGCTCCCGAGCTGAAAGAGGACAGAACGAAATGATGGAGGGAGCTAGTGGGCCCTGGGAAGGATTGTAAAAATGGCCCATCAAGACCGAGTGTGTATATCACAAGAGTCACACCACAGCAGCAGCTCAATCGGCCAATGCTTAAACCGATGATTCCTCATGTCTGACCCTGGAGCACTGTGTGTGAGCATCAGAGGGGCCCAGGCGTGTGTGTGTGTGTGGGGGGGCAGTTCTAACTCCAGGTGTGTGTGGCAAGTTATCAGGAAGCTTTATTTACAGAAGCCCCTTACGGATCTTAAATTTCAAAAGGACTAAGTGGAGGAGGCCTGGGCCCGTTCGGATCGTCCAGGACTACATTTTTAGATGTACGTAGAAACTGCCACTTAGTCATAACACCTGCTTTGGGATTAATCCTAACTCAATAGATATGCTAATGTTTTGAAGCATTTATTGAAAAATATAAATTTGAAATACTCATTATTTTTAGCTTTCCTTTTTAACATTTTCTTTTGAAACATTCCAGGCTGGTCTCCAACTCATGATCCTCAATCCTCCTGCCTTGGCCTCTAGAGTTTGGGTTTCAGGCAGGCACCACTATACCTGGCCACTTCCTTTTTTGAATTGTTAAGTCATACATCCCAATATTTTAACTCAGCTTCCGTATTTTCACTAAGCTTTCCTCACATGAATCTCCACCTACATTTCTGTTTTTAGCCTGGTGTCTGAAACATTCTTTGCATTGGTATTTTGAAGTCCACCTGAGCCTTGTTTCCTGCGAGACCTTAAACCATGAAACTTGACTTTTTCTGTAAACCAGCAACAGCTGTGCTGTGGTGTTTTCCTCAGAGAGATGCTTTGGAGAAGGAAGATGGTGCTTGTGTGTAAAAGAAATGCATCTTGATGGTTAGAGCCACAGAGGGCAGAATCCACCCACTTCGTTAAACATTTTGCTGCCTCATAGCTCTGTGCCCTCAGGCAAATTTTATTACCTATGACTCATGTGAAAAAAGATAAAAATGATAGTTCCTCATAGGAATTTTGTGAAGATTCAGTGAGCAAATCTTGCACACAAAGTGTACTAATTGCACAACAAGGGCTCAAGAATTATTTATCACCTGCCTTTAATTCCATCACCCCAATCACCATTGATCCTTACAAATCATCCTAAACCATCCTTCTCAGCATCAGTTAGAATGCTGCAGATTCAAGTAACAAAGAAATGAACCAACAGCAGCTCAAACTGCAATATATTTGCTATTTATTTAATTAGTCAACTGGGAGTAGGTGGATCCAAAATTGATTGAACAGTTCAATAATGTCATCAAAGACCCAGGCATTTTCAATCTTTTCACTTCGTCATCTCGAGCCAAAATTGCTGCTGAAGCTATTAAGTACCTCCCCCAGACCACCAAGAATTCGCAGTATGCTGGGAGAAAGAGAGAAGGAAAATCAAGTAGATTTTTTTCTTTATCTCCCTTTGCCCCTCCCCTTTTTGCTTCTAGGTGATTCTCCTGTCTCCACCTCCATTCTGGCCACAGGCATTCTGGGATTGCCTGTGGATAGATGTCCACCACAGCATCTGGTTTTATGTGGGTTCTGGGGTTCTGAACTCAGATACTCATACTTGCATGGCAAGTGCTCTATATTTGAAGCCATCTCCCCAGCTCTATTTTTCTCTTAATTTTTTTTATTTATTTGCACACAGAGAGAATCAGGAGAGAGAGAGAGAGAGAGAGAGAGAGAGAGAGAGAGAGAGAGAGAGAGAGAGAATGAGTATGCCAGGGCCTCTAGCCACTGCAAATGAACTCCAGATGCATGTGCCACTTTATGGCTATGGCTACTGGAGGATCAACTCAGGTGGTTAGGCTTTGCAGGCACCTTAACTGCAGACTATTTTTTTTCTTTTTATAGAATTATGAATTTATTTACTTGCGTGTATTATGAGTGTGGGAACATAAGTCGTGGCATGTGTGCGGAGATCACACAGGGTGAAACTGAATGGCCCATGTGCTAATGTTAAGAGGCCTTTAAAGCTGGTTAAATTATGATGGCAGGACAATGGGGTTAAAAATGAATGGGATTAATGAGTTGATAAAATGGATTGAAGGAAGAAGGGCCATAGGCCCCTTTAAAACCATTCTCATTGTTCAAAAGGAGCAACACTCAAGTCTCCAGGCACTGACATGACCAGTACCTTTACCTTGGACTCCTCAGCCTCTAGAAGGATGAGAAGTAAGTTTCTCTTAATCATGAATTTCCCAGTCAGTGGTCTTTTCTCATAGAACAGGGACAGGGCAATGGCTCTTCTTTACCCCATGGTTCATTCCCAAAAATGCAATTCTCACTTCTCCCTCTCCCGGTACCTTTGACTGATTCTTCTCTGTGACTTGTTCATACTTTTTAAATCCAAGCTTTCCTTACAGGTCAATGTAAGACACGTCAAATGTCTTTTCTTCTCCTGAGGCATTTATCCACCATGGAAGAAAGAACTTTTGTTTTTTCCCATCCTCAATATGGTTTGGTATTTCAGTTATATAAAGAGGCTGCATAATCTCACCTTTATGTCCCATTTCTCCCAACCATGATTAAAAATGATAATTGTTATAAAACTATTTATCAAGCATTTCATACTGCTAATTATATTAGCATTAAACATTTTACATGCGCTATCTCTTTTTTTCACTGTTCCAAATGATATGAATGTTTCCCCTTTTAAAGATGAGGAAACTGCCGTAGTCAGCCACACGCCGCTGGGATGAATCTCCAAACCACACACGATTATGGGAGGAAAATATTTATTGAGCAGATCCAGGGGAAGAAGTTAAGGGAAAAAAGGCTGGCCCCTTTCACAGATCCAAGCAGAGACAGACAGAAGCCCAGCACCAGCACCACAAGCAAGCACACTGTAACACACTCTGATTTATAAAAAATGCAGAACTCCAGGTCAGGGTTCCGGCTCTTCTTTTGTATATCTATCCTTAGTATTTTACATCCAAATTAGAAAGGGTCAGTCCCCAGGAGGCTAGGCCAAAGTGGTACTTCCTCTAGCCAGAAGCCTGGAGACAATAATTTTAATAAATCCTTAATTCTTTTGGGGGACATTATTTAAACTACCACAATCCACCCCTGGCCCCCAAAAGAATTATAACTATCTATATTATGTTTAGTTCAACTTTAAAGATTTCATAGTTTTATTAACTTTAAATTTTGTAAAATTAAAACAAGTTACAAAATTTTAACATATAATGGCATAGAGCAAACATTTGGAACTGTTGTGAGGCATAACAAGGAAAGACAGGGCCAAAGCAAACTCAATAAATATTAGTAAACATCCACATCTGCAGTTCAAGTCCCACAGCACAACCAGTGACTGACAAGTCTCCCGATTTTTTAATTTTGTCCCTCCAGCTTGGCTGAGTACTTGGGGAAACTTCCATCCCAAGTCAACAGCGCTCCATGGTAGTCCTTGCAAAGTCCTGGTATGTCCACATTTTCGGATCACAATTGCAAACCACGGTCCACCTTCCAATGGCTTCACTTGCCAACCAGGGACTCCACGCCCTGTTTCAAATACCGCATCTCAGCAGCGGCTCCTGGAACCGTGTGCACTTCACGACCCACTCCACGCATGCATTCCTCATGCTTCCAAAGGCAGTACCAGGTATGCAGGACACAGCCATGTTGTTAATTCAGGGACAAAATAAACATGACCTTGAAGAGCAGATTTCTTTTTTTTAGTGATTTCCTTTCCAAAGAGTTTGCACAGTCCATCTTTCTGTCCTTGCTGGGTGGAAACACCTCAGGCATCTCTCCATCAATGTAAAGCAGTTGGGCCATAAACAAAAGCCAGTCTCTGGGCCAGTAAAATAACTTGCTTTGAGGTTTTTCCAACTTCAAATCTTAAATCTCAGTCCCATATCCATAGCCAAGCATACAGTCCATTTCTTAAGTTCAGCCTTGGTCAAACCATCTGGGCATGGGCAGTAGGACGCATCCACCCCTTGGCCCAGGCACACACTTTTATCAAAGTTTTTTGCAGTCTCTCCTTCCCCTTAGAAAATTTACAAGCCAAGCCTCCAAATGCAATTCTCTCTGCACTGAGCATTTCCAAATTCTCACCAGAATAGTCCATAAAACTTGGCTTACCGCTCTGGAAGGCATCTTCAGTTGCAAGTACCAAATCCATGTCCATTCCTCCAGCACACAAGTTCCAGAAGATCAAAATCCACATGGTCAGATTTATCTCAGCAGATCACCCCACT
>PVHP010034389.1:0-19102 GCA_004024765.1 Zapus hudsonius
GAAAGAAAGAAAGAAAGAAAGAAAGAAAGAAAGAAAGAAAGAAAGAAAGAAAGAAAGAAAGGAATAAGCCTTCTATAATGAAGGGCTGGCACTGTGAGGAGGATCAGCTCAGGCTGTGTAAGAGGAGAAAGGAAAGCTAAGCATGGATTATGGACTAGGGTTTAATACACGGATGAAAGAAAAGAGTGAACATGGGGAGGCAGACACGTCAGGTTCTGCAAAGAAAATCATTTTGAAAATCTTTTTGGTATTGTTTACTAAAGCAAAATTTCCTTCTCTGCCAGCCCTGGTCTAGGAGGCTGGAAGATGGGGGTGGGGGGGATGAGGAGAAGGGGTAGGGAAAGCTGACTAGGAGAAGGGCAAGGATAACAGAGGTTGCAGGCCTTTTGACTAGCACACAGAGAAAGCTTCAGGCTAGTCACTGCACCTGGTCATAAAATGTCTTTCTGGAAAAGCGGTCAAATGCGAAGGACATTGACAAGATGCCCTGTTGCTGAGTAGGGATCACAAGACTCCACCCAATGCCGGGGATTTAGAGACTGCTCCACCCCTGGCAGGAAAATGATGCCTCTCCTCTTGTCTTACACATGCGTGATCTGATTTAGAATGTTTCAAGTTCTGTGTGACCTGTTTTGAGCCCTGTAGGAAATGAGCTTTATGGTTTTTTACTGCCCTGGGGCTCAAAAGCCTGGAAAAGGAGGGAGGGGAAAAGTGTTCTATTGTGAGGTTCTTAGACTATTAATGAATTGATATGAAATCACTTGGAAGTGGATTGTGAGACATTTAAAGATACATAGTTTTATTAAGAACTGTGAAAATTAAACATTGAAAATTAAACACCACCACCCCTGCCTTTTAATAAACAGATCAATGAACACAGCAGGCAGTTCTAAAAAAAAAAAAGAAAGAAAGAAAGAAAAGAAAGTAAGAAAGAAAGAAGAAGGAAGGGAAGAAAGCAAGCAAGCCAATAGATATTTTAAAGTGTTCCACATCCGAGTCATCAAGGAAGTTCAAATTAAAACTACCGACATGGCATCTCACTCCAGTTAAATGCTGTCATCAAGAAAACAAGTGTCAACCAATGCCGGAGAGAATGCGCTGGGAAGAGGAACTTTATTCACTGCTGGTGGGAGCGCAAGCTGGTGAAGCCACTATGGAAGTAAATCAGTGTGCTTTCTCAAAAGACAAAAAAAAAAAAAAATAGAACTACCATATATCTAGCTATACCAATCTTGAGGATATGCCCAGAGGACTCAGCACAGAAATACTTGCATATTCATCCTTATTACTGCTGTATTCACAATGGCAAAGAAACGGAATCAAACTAGGGGTCCACCAACAGGTAATGAAAATATAGTACATACACACAATGAACTTTCACTCAGCCATAATGAAAAATGAAATTGGGCTGGGAGAGACTGCTCAGCAGTTAAAGGTGCTTACTTGTAAAGTCTGACAGCCAGTGTTCAATTCCCCAGTACCCATATAAAGCCAGATGCACAAAGTGGCTCATGCAGATGGAATTTGTTTGCAGTGGTAAAAGATCCTGGCACACCCATTTTCTCTTTTGCAAATAAATTTAAAAAAATAAAAATGAAATTATGAAATTTATAGGAAAATGGATCTATGTGGAAATTACCTATTAAATGAGGTACCCTGACACATAAAGACCAACACTGCATGTCTCTCTCATGTATCCTAATTTCTAATTTTTAAAAAATATTTTATTTTTTTTTTCAAGGAGGGAGAGAAAAAGGGAGAGAGAGAATGGGCACACCTGGGCCTCCAGCTGCTGTAGATGAATTCCAGACATCCTTCTAACTTTTACATACGTATATTTATGTGGGAGTGAGTGTGAGACTAGAATGGGTGCCATGAGAAGGGGATCAGAGGTTTTAAGGAAGGAGTTGGGGAGGGTCATAGAATACATAGGAGGTGGAAGGGTACAAGTGTGAGGGGGTTGGGGAGATGGGAGAGAGAGGATCAACCAAAACAAAGCACTAGGGGAATGCCATAATAAGATCTGTTACTGAGCTGTGGGGCATGGAGGGAAAATAGTGGGGAGAACAAGGATACAGCAATACATCACAAAGAGAGAGCTGTCATCAAGAGAAGAAGGTGGGGGGCAAAGGTCTTGCCAGGAGATGGGTCACCTCCACCTCATTGGCCCGGCCCAGAAGTCATTACAGGGGAAGTGGTGACACAAGTACTGCTCTCACAGCTAGCCTGAAAACCAGCTCCAGGGAAATGGCAACAGACACTGTGGTCACTCAGACCTCATCAAAACTGGTTCAGAGGCTACAGAGAAGCAACACCAAATTGGATCTCTATCTTGCCCACCAAGGCTGAGGGAGCAGAGAGACTGTAAGAGCCTGGGGTGGGTGGGAGTAGCCCACACCGTTTCCCCCACCCCTGCAGAGACTGACTGAGGTCTCTTGGTACCCAAAATTAATACCAGTAACTCCACCAAACCCTCAACAGAATTGGGGAGGAGGGAGCGGTCTTTGTGTGCAAACTTTTTATTTTAAAAAAATTTAATAAGTTAAAAATGTTTAAAGATTCATAATGTGAATGCCAAAGTAAAAAATGAAGTAACAAAGCAGAATTAAGAAACCAATAAATGTAATAACATGAAAACATCAAAATATTCACATAGAAAAAGAAAACAAAGGGCAAACGTAGATGGGAAAAGAGAAAACAAGAGCAAGATGAGTAATACAGGAACCCAGGAGATGTAATTATTCACTCCTGGATGAAGTTTCCACAGCAACTTTCCAAACTGAAAGTCTATTCCTAACAATATTTCTCTGTGTGTTTTAGTCTAGTTTTAGGTGTTCTGGACTGTACTTACTTCTCCAGTATGAAAGAAATACTAGCATAGGATGGAACAAAAATCATGTTCTTATTGGTAAGTATTCCATCTATCAGACTTCTTGCAACTTCATCTGTCTCTAACACAGGCCATAACCTAAGATTAAAAAGAAGAAAAATGATTTAAATATATTAAAATTTAATGGATTTATTTTAGTGCTGGGAACAAATTTCAGAGTTTTGCACACACTGAGTTAAAAGTCCAGTTTCTCAACTTTTGGTTTTTGTTTTGTTTTTTAAAATAAATGAAAATTAAGCTTTTTTTTTTTTTTACCAAATTTGAAGTGAGGATTTAAAATGTGCTATGAGTCACTGCACACATACTACCTCCCTCCTTCCATCATATCACACGTTCCATCACAATCTTAGGCTTTGTGCCCACTAAGCATACTTCTTATAATTCCCAGACAGAATAATAAGATGGTGGCTAGAAGGAAGGAATAGAAGAACCAGGGAATGAAAAGGAATTAATAGGATGGGTCATAGAGCACCTGACATCTCACACCCTTTTGGATACCAGGAGAGATTTCTAGGCTTCTTGCCTTGCATAGATATCCCATAAAGCTGTATTGTTTTGAGGGTGTTTGGTACTTAAGATTACCTCTAAATGGCCTATTCTGCAGTTTAATGAGAATTTCAGATTTGTAGGAGTGTTACATTACAACTGGAGGTGTGACCTCCCTTAGACCAAAGACTGTATACATGTACTGTGGAGACATACTCAGAACCTGAGCCCACTGTAGAATGTAGCTCATTAGTGCAAGATGAGTGTAAAAGAATGAATTTAAGACGCCGTGCCAATGTTGTCAGCTAGGCATCGGCTGAGATATTTGATGACTTTTATAGATAATAATATGACTGAGGTTTTCATGGTGTTGAGTGGCAAGCCTGCACAGAGCAATACGTATCAATACTATTCTCAATTATTCCTTATGTTACATTGGAGCCTTCAAACTAGTCTTAGAGCCAAGCCTGACTAGCACATCAATGTTTGCCCTTGTTGACGAAACTCAGAATCCAGCAACTCAGGTGAGAACATTCCCAAATCCTTAGCATTGCTGTGTCTGTGTATGGTTGTCCCTCAGAACATCACTTCCAGGGAAACATGCTCTTACTTTTCTCATCTACTATGTCTTCCCAAAGAATGGCAGGGTGCTCCTGGGAAAGCGCGTCAAGCACTAAGCCAGTGCTTATCAAGAAGATTGCTACTGGCCCAGTTTTCTATGAAAGAAAGCAGCCAGGAGTTGCGATGATACCACAGGATTTATTTAAATACAGTATCACACACTTGTTAAGTACCTCTGGCCTACTGAAAACTCCACTGGCCAAGAGTGACTCCAGTTTGAAGTATAGCTCAGCTCAGTGTAAGGTTCAATAGGCTCACACGAGGCTGAATTCAACAGAATTTGTTAGTTCCTGTCAATGCATATTTTAGTCATAATTGGGTTCGAATTGGCAGGTTTGGTGTGTGTTGTTAAAGTATAGCAGATAGCCTAGGTTTGCACGCACTTTGTGTGCTAATGGCTTAATTTTAAGGGCCCTGTTTTTCATCTTTTGCTTTTTCCTTCCCATTTCAGGACCATTTTTTTCTCTTTTATGATCTGAAATTCTCTCACCAAGGTTCTTATAGAGCTTTGAGCTAGGAATGCAATGATGCTGCTCTTAGTGTTAATAGTGATCTCAGGCATATAGGAATTGACCCTGAAACTGATTTTCAAAGAAAACTTTTCACCTTACCCCCTGTAAAAGGAATGGACTTAGGGACAAAGACGTTTGACATATGGATAAACATCATATATATACATACACCACCCTTCAAAATCTCTGAGACTCTTTTTGTGTTCAAAAATGAGGATTTTTAACATGGACCACCTACCCCATTTTTCTCTGTCCAGACTTCATTAAGAAACTGCCTCTATAGTAGAGAATAGAGGGAGAATGAACCCCTAAGGCAAAGAGGACATTGCCCATTTTGGAAGGGAGTCAGGATGGCCAAGCAGTCTTCATGTGGAGGTTCATCAGGATACATTATGCTCCATCCATCCCTTAACACACCTTTTCATTCAGCTCACCCCATCCCAAGTCCATTCACTCTGGGCACCTGAGTAAGTGCTGACTTTTCCTGGATGAAATAATACCGGTTTTCTAACTCAGTGGAAGCTGATCCTCACAGTTTATCCTTAATGCACTTCCCCCTTCATTTAGTTTCAAGGTGAAACATAAAGCTAATGCAATGATATTAACAAGAATTGTTTTCCCTTTTTTTCAGTATTCTTAGTTGCTCTGCCTAAAAGATTCTCATATAGTTTTCGTATCAACTTCTCATGCCATTTTTCATCCTAACATGATTTTGAACTCACCTTGTACTTGGATTTTTGGTGAACCCAGTATTCACAAAAACTGGGCAAAGACATGAGGTTTTGATGCCAGTTTTCCCCAAGGTTTCAAGTTCTACTGTCAGAGCTCTGTGGAAGCCAACAGCAGCAAATTTGCTTGAACTGTAAGCGAATCATGAACCATTGTTAGCCAAAGGGCAGAAAAAGCAATGCTATTTTCTTTAACAAGATCCCAAATCTTCTACTTGTGATTTTTTTTCCTGAGAGGATAAATGCCATTAATCCTATGCAAACGAACTCCAGATGCATGTGCCACACCTTGTACACCTGGTTTTATTTTAGGTGGGTACAGGGGAGTCGTACCCAGGTCATTAGGCTTTACAGGCTCTCAAATGTTTCTTAATCAGATTTTATCACTGTTTTAATTTTTTTCAAGCATGAGTTGAGGAAAAACATTTAAAATACTATGAAACTAATATCTATAGTGACAAACTGTTGTGGGACTCTGCACATTTCTCCTCTCTCTTTTCCTAACTGAGGCAAAAGTTTCTCTATTGACATTGGTGGCCTCATTGGCTTCTGAATTTCATTGTGAGAATCTGGAGTTCAAGGGCTCCAGATGGCACCAGCGTAGGTGTGTTTGTATGCAGCCATTATACATGATTCTATGCTCTTCTTTGCTTTTTGGCTTTATTTATACAAATATTGTATTTTAAAAAATATTTTATTTATTCATTTTTCAAGCAGAGAGAGAGAGAGAGAGAGAGAGAGAGAGAGAGAGAGAGAGAGCGCACCAGGGTCACCACCTTGTGGGTCTGGCTTATGTGGGTCCTGGGGAATTGAACCCGGGGCCTTAGGCACTAGAGGCAAGTGCCTTAACCGCTGAGCCATCTCTCCAGCCCCGACAGTTGTATTTTTGATCCAGTTGACAAAAATTAATGTTAAAGGCTGGTTATTTTCTTAAAGAAGAGAGGAAAATGATTACTTGTGTTTCTACATTTTAAACATTTCGATAGCAAATATCTAATCTGTGAAATTCTTATTCGTGTTTTAAATTGACAGAGGGAGCTTATGTCATGTGTGTACAATAGCATCAAAATGATCTCTGTCAGTGGCTACATGAAGTGTCAGAAATTATTCATTCTATGCCTAAATTGAACCTTGAATGTGTATATATAAATAAATAACAAATTGGGCAGGAGAGATGGTTTTGCAGTTAAGGTGCTTGCCTGCAAAACCTATTGACCTGGATTCCATTCCCCAGTGCCCATGTAAAGCCAGATGCACAAAGTAGTATACGCATCTGGAGCTTGTTTGCAGTGGCCCTGGTGTGCCAATTTTCATTTTCAATTTCTCTCTTCTTGCAAATAAGTAAATAAAATATTTAAAAAAAACAAATAAACAAACTACCTATGTATCCATAAATATTCATGTGTTGGCAAAAAAGTTTCTGAGATTATTATATACCAGAAGGCAGGAAATAAGGTGAATTGGTAGAGCTCTTAAGGAAGGATATTTTGCAAACAGTACATCTTTAAGGTCTCTCTTTATGTACTTAGTAGGGTATGGGGTGTAGTATCAGCATCTGTTAATCAGGTAAAGGTTCTTTACCTCTCTTTCATGTACATGTTCACACACACACACACACACACACACACACACACACACACACACACACACACACTTTCCTGCGCAAACACACCAGTTCTGCTCCAGAGGCCACACTGGTTGGATTATCTTTGACAAGAAGGCCTTGATACTGATCAAGATGTTCACTTGTTCATTTGCATGTTTCTTCTTAGTCTTTGTGCTCCCTGGTTCTTTTCTCAACATCTACTCAGTCTAGGGTATAACGGAAACATACTTGGCATTGTTGTTTTTTCTTATATTACTCTGCAGGGTTTTTTCAGAAATCTAGAAATATTCTAAATAAAATTACAGCCAATTTCATTGTTTTAGAAGGCATTTTAAAAATTGTCCTAAGCTACTATAAAATTTATGTAAATCCAAGTTACCATGCTGTGAGCATTGGAGTCTGAACTATAATAATCCCTTAATGATGTGGAAATGATATCACTGCTGAGAAGTCATACTTACCAATATGGGATGAGATAAGGAATCACTCCGTGGCCACACACTGAAGCCACTGTGACAATGTGGCCACGATTTTTTCTCATCATAGATGGAAGAAGTGCTTTTGTGATCTTAAGGTTCATGCAACAAGAGGAAAAACAATGACACAAGCATTTGGTTTATTTTTGATAAGACAGAGGACATTTGAAAGGAAATGACATATGTGCACGATCTGTGACTATGTCTACCCCAAATGATAGAAAGGGAAAGGAAACGCCATAGTTTGAGCACAGCATAGTGTTGTTTTGTGTCTTCTGAGCAAAAAACCTATATTACTGGTCCTTCTTGCTCACTTTGGAAAGGATAATTATCTCCTTTCTGAAGATGTCATCTAAAAATTTTTATCATTGGGGATTAAGCCCTGGGGCTCACCATGCTAGACAAACAGAACCACTGAGCTATAACCCCAGCTCTGCACAATGTTATGTAGGGAGAGATTCGGTGTTGCCAGGAGCAACTCCCATGATGATCTAGTATTAGACAAGCTTTTGTCTTGGGACTTGATTGTTTCAGTTAGAAAAGCTGAAATGTGAACTTGTATCAGAGCAGTTTGAAAGAGCTCTGTACTGAGCCACAACCCTTTTGCAGATTCAGCGTCTCTCTTTTTTTATTCTGTCAAATTATGCATTTGTTATGGAAAATATAAAAATCTTTTTTTCCAAAAACGTTTACTATTTTGTGAGATCTATTAGTCATATTTGCTGAGAATTTTACAGATTCACCCTGCAAATCCTGTGAGCATTCCTCAAGCCAGCACCACCAAAGCAATCTACCTTTAAACTCTGTGGGGATCATGAACACTAAGGCTTTGGTCTAATTTGTTATGCAGCTACAGACACCTAGTACACCAGGTCTTGAGTAGTGCATGAGAGCTGGGGATGGATTTCTTCTAGAATTCACGTCTGTCCTCTGTTCTACATGAGCACTGAGGCCCTGACAATTAATTAATTTTTTAAATTTTCTAAAATACTGTTGAAATTCACACTTCAGTCTCCCATAAACTAGCCTATTAGAAGTCTTCTGCACCATTTGCCCAAGTTTTAGCATTTCACAAGTCTAGAACTTATCTCAAAGTCTCACCCAGAACTGCCACCAACCCCTGCAGACATCTGAGTAGTTACTTCTAATTCTTTTCAATTTTGTGAGAAATGTCAATAAAATAAAGAAAATTCTCCATGAAAGGAGGTTAAAAAATGGATGCACACTGTATATATTTAATCTAAAGCTTGAAAAGCATGTACCTGGACAACCCTCACAAATATTCAGACAAATCTCCACAAATATATGTTGGTGACCCAGTATAGAACAGGCTTTGTGTGAGACACTGATGGACAAACAAACCAAGCAGCTTGCATTCCAGCGTGCTGTGTCCATATGAACTCTGTGTCCTTCTACTGGACTCTGTGGCTTTTCTACTCAAAGAAATCTGATGACTCCTGGATTAAGGAAAAGATCTTGCCGGTTCCCCACCCAGTAATATTGTGAACACAATTATGTACTGTGTTCTTCATGTACTTAAGAGGAGATGTTAAACATGCCCAAGCCAGAAATACTTCCATCACACTCACCCAAAAATGGCCTAGGATGTTGACGTCAAATGTTCTGGAAATCTCTTCATCTTTGGTGCTCAGAAGATCAGCCGGATAGACGGCCCCAGCATTGTTTACCAGGATGGTTACATCACCCACTTCTTTCTTTACCTTTTAAAGTGGAGAGAACATGGGGTGTTATTCAAATTCAAACTTTTGGGGCTAATCTGATCCAGGAATTATATATATATATATTATATATATATTATATATATATTATATATATATTATATATATATATATTCTACTGGGTGAGGCTCTTAGTATTCAAGCATGAAAGAGCTTTTAGCTCAAATAGTGGATTCAAAGAGAAAACTGTTATCAAGGTGCTAAGTTGTTTTAGTTACCATATAAATTTCAGTACCCAGTTTATCTAGGGCAGTGTGAAAATTTATGATTAACATACAATTAATATTTATCTCACTAAATCAATAGGTGAGTCTTGATCAAATATGTTTAAAGTGTTGACTGAATAACTCTGGTTCCATCACCTTCTGGCCACATGACCTTTGTCTGGGTAAACCTTTCTGAGACTTCATTTGATATCGATGGAGGGAGGTAATGGGACCATTGAAACAGGTTAAAGGATGCAATACTTTATTGGAATGTTTGCTTCATTGTGAAAACTTGATATTTGCTCCTTTCCAAAGTTGTCATAATTACTGGTTTACATATTCCATGGGAGGCTAGATAAATAAATGGAATCTCACAGTGGAAACAAAAGGAAAAAATGCATCAAAAGTAATGGGGCCAAAAAGTAGAAAGAAATTGATTTTCCTCTTAAGAAATCTTTTGTCATTTACTCTGGACCCCTGTTCAAACTTCTGATCAGAACAGAATTCGTTAACAGTATACAACAGTCACTGAGGCCAGAACTGAGGATTACATATACAAAGCATATTACATGTATATCTTCCTCTGGTCACATAGCTACTTCACTGAGCACTTAAAGAATACTGCCATCGGCCGTCCTAAAGCACCTTGTCATTTTCCATGTCGGTGGCAGTGGACCCAACATCATCTACAGACACTCGTCTCACCTGATCCACGGAGCTGTAAATCTCCTTCTGGTTACTGCAGTCCACAACATATGCGTGTACCGTGGCCCCTAATTTGGAGCATTCAGCTGCTGTTTCCTCAACACCACGCTGTGATTGGATGGGGTGGGGTGGGGAGGAGTGGGCAAATTCAGGAAAAAGTGAAGGAGAAATCATTGGAAAGCAAGTTTAACACAAAATTCAAATGTGTTCAAAGCATCTCCTTAATAGTAAGAGAATGTCTTCAGACTGTTTGCCTAATTTGCAATTAGATTATTTGGCCTTTCTGCTAGATTAGCACCATAGAAAAGCAAAACAAAACAAAAAACATCCTTCATGGTTTGGTTTGGTTTTGCTTGTTTGCAGCTTCAGATGTTTATGAGAAGCAGGCTGTTCTCCTAGCTTGAGGGTGTTCCTGGAGATGCTGCTCTCCCCAGAGTCAAGGAAGGAGAAGTTTGCACTTGGAGCCCCTGAGCACCAAGCAGAGTTGGTATGCTGAATGCTTCTGCAGCTTTCTCAACAGTTTTGACTTCTCTTTCTGGGAGGGAAGGGGAAACAGCCATCCTTATTTGAGGAATACTTGCATGGGGAAGCCATATTCCTATAAATGTATATTCCTCAGAGACTTTGGAACAAAAAAATAGACCAGAGTTGATGGGTGGATTCTCATTTAGCTAAATACCTTGCACAAAAAATCTAGGACATGGAGATACAACCACTTATTTTTAATTTTTAGCCTAAATTCAAAAGCCTCTTACCTAAGATAAAATTGTGCTAATGCTGTGTGTGTGTGTGTGTGTGTGTGTGTGTGTGTGTGTGTGTCCTTGTGCCCTCATGTGATTTTGGTTCTTTTCTCTTTTGAACTTTGAGTTAGCATCTAACTCTGTAGCTCAGGCTATCCTATGTTCCCTCAGCTGGCCTCCAAATCATGTCAATCCTCCTGCCTCATCCTTCTGAGTGTTGGGATTATAGGCACGAGCCACCACGTTTTAACCTTTTTTTTTTTTTTGGACCGGTTTTTCCAAGAAATTATAATTCTCCTCAAGCTTTTACATATGCTGAATTGTGTGTATGTGTGTGTGTGTGGGGGTGTCAGTGCACATGCCTGTGTGTGTGTGCATGTGTGTGGAGGCCACAGGTCAATGTTAGGTGTCCTCCTCAATCGGTCTTCATCTTATTTTTTAAGACTGTCTCTCACTGAACCTGGAGCTCACCAATTTGGCCAAACAAGCTAGCCAGCAAGCCACAGGGATCCTCTTGTCTCTGCCTCTTCAGAGTCCGGATAGCGTTGTTATCATGCCTGGCATTTATGTGGGTGCTGGGGAAACAAACTCAGATCCTCATGCCTGTGCTGAAGCACCTTCCTGACTCACAGCACCTTCCTGTCCCCAGCCCCTCTGATGATTTTCGTAGAGAAGATTATCAGGTTTTTATCGCATGTGTTTCTCACAATTTTAAATCACTATGTAGCTCAGGTTGGTCTTGAACTAGCAATAATCCTCCTGCTTATGCTTCTTAAGTGCTGAGATTACAGATGTGAGTGACCATGCCCAGCTACTACTTGTCTTTCTGAGCCTGGTTTATTTCACTTAGCATGATGCTCTCCAGTTCTACCTGCAAATGACACAATTTCATTCTTCTTAAAGAATACACTCCATTGTGTATATGAGCCACGTCTGCTTTCTCCATCCATCTGCTGACAGACCTGCAGGCTGACTCCATGATTTGGCTGTTGTGTCACTGTATTCCTAAAGCAGCAGTGGAGATCCAACAAGGGCCAAACTGCTGACATGCTTCTCATTGTATAAGGCAAAAGGAGCCTGCTAGGACCAAAATGTAGTTGGCCCCTTCTTGGACCTGAGGAAATTTGAGTTACATTTATAGCCTTAGAGCTAATTATTTAATATCTTAAATGTTTGACCGTAATAATCAAGGACGCAAAGAGAATTCACAAGGTCAGGTTACTCATTATTCAGGTGAAAATTATGCAGAAAAACAAAAAGGTAAGACATTTTTAAAAACATGACATCTCTTGTCTTTGGAAATTTTAAAGAAAAGAAACGTAATAGATATTGAGGTCTTCCCAAAAGACACATCTGGAAGGATACTGGAAAGGGTTTATCAAGCCTTTTTTGTATATTTACTTATATTTTTGACAAATGCCAGAGAACAAAAATGATTTTCTCAAATTCTAGATGCTTCATTGTATTCTCTTCAAAAGAGCCAAATTCAGGCCAAATCACTTCTGTGTTCTATGTCAACTCCTTTCCTGCATAAATGCCTGTATCTTTGAAGTAGAGATACATCAACTTTTTCTTAAATTCTTCTTCACCAGAGGAGAATTTAGTTCCTTAAGGACAAGAGACATTTTTGAAAGTCCTCAGTCACCAGGTGTCAGCTAGGCAGGATGGCAAGGAGCATTCGAGAGGAAAACTTTATGGCAATTAAAACCTCATTGTAATTTGTGGCAATTGCCTCTCAAGAAAATCTTTACAATATTCCCAATCTTAACCACTGTATCAGCCATATGTCAGTGAAGACACTTAGTTTCTGTATAGCTCTGGGATCAAACCCAGAGCCTTGCCCATGCTAGGCAAGTGGTACACCACTGAGCTATATCTCCAGGGCATTTTTTTTCAAATCTTAAAATTCTATGAATATTTTCTTTTGGTCTATACTTCTATAGTGTTCTTGAAACTTCCTTGTTTCAGGGAAAATGATACAAGATTTCAGTTACTTCATATTTATATTGGCTAGTTAAGAACATTTTTAAATAAATAAGAAATCAAGAAAATTATGAATGTCTAAGAGAAGACCCCAAAGTCTTCCCATAGATTTAACCCAAGGAATGTTTCTCAGGTACCAGAGGTGATTTTAAATACTTATAAGAGTCACCTATTTAATCCTCTTGCACAGAACTTGGCAGAAATTTTTTCTGCAAAAGGTTAGATAGTAAATAGTTTAGGATATTGTGTGAGGAGAGACACAGGCTTTCTACTGTATGTCCTTGATTTTAATACCTCCTTTAAAAGTGTACAACTTTGGCCCTGCAGGGTGTACACCATTAGTCCCTGCACTCGGGAGGTAGAGGTGGAAGATCGCTGTGAGTTTGAGGCCAACCTAAGACTACAGAGTGAATTCCAGGTCAGCCTGGGCTAGAGTGAGATCCTACCTCAAAAAACAAAACAAAACAAAAAGCATACAACTTTGGGAAATGGTTAAATCTTAGCGGTACAGGGCTTGTCTTGTAGGTATGATTGTATGGGTTTAATCCCCAGCACAGTGAAAATAAACTAATTAATGAAACAAAACAATAAGTATAAAAATCATTCTTAGCTGAGTAGGTTGTGTGCTGGCCGAATATGGCCCTTAGCATATGTTTGTTATAGCTCCTTCCTCTTACTGACATAGTAACCCCATTGTAGAGATTTGAAAAAAAATGAAGTTGAAATTATATGACTTGTCTATTTCAGCAGCTTGGAAGGTGCCTGGCTCCTGCTTTTGTTATCAATCAGCACGCCGTAGCAAAAGAAAATGACGGCTTAGTGTTCAAATATGTTCCCTTCCTTTAATCAATCTGATTGATAAGAGCCTAAGAGGTCACCATGGAATTTACTAAACATCGGAAAAGAAAAATACAAAAAGAAGCTCATGCTACCTCATGCAATTAAAGAAACATGTCATCCTTTGTGGCTTCCGAAGATTGGCGTGAGTAGATATTACCTTATTAATATCCCACAGAACCAGTCTGCTTTTGCGTCTTGCAAATTCATAAGCAGTCAGCCTGCCTATCCCGTGTCCAGCTCCCGTGATGAGAACGGTCTCCCCAGCCACAGACTTTCTTCTGCGGGGAATGAAAAGCTTCACCAATGACTCCAAGTAGGAGAAGACTACGATGAGCAGAAGCAGGAGCAGATCGAGGATGATGTGCATGGCTCTGCGCTGTCCTCACTCTCCTGCCTTTGTGCTGTGGGGTCCTCAGAGCTCAGGGCAGCTATGTCCACAGGAGAGGCAGGCTTTGGTCACGTCTTCTGGGAGGTCAGATACATCACGGGCTTTTGAACCCATGTCAGGTGCTAATGTAAACTCAGCACAGCTCAAGGGAACCTGACAGAATGTGCTCTTTGGACTCGCTTATCTGACAAGCAGTCCTGCTGCATGCCTCAACATGAAATGTCACCTTTCAAAGTAGTTGCAGAAACACTGCATCAGCTAAGGGTCTGCTCTCGCATTGTGAATTGTGTGTGTGTGTGTGTGTGTGTGTGTGTGTGTGTGTGTGTGTGTGTGTGCGCGCGTGCTCGAGTGATTGTCAAGGTCAGAGGACAAAGTTGGGCACCATCCACCATTTTTTTGAGCTATGTCGCTCACTGGCCTAGAGCTCTCCAATTAGACTAGACCCGGTGGCCAGTGAGCCCAGGAGCATGTCTGTCTCTGCTTCCCCAGACCTGGGGTTACAAGCCTTTGCCACGTGCCTCACATTTTTATGTGGGTTCTAGGGATAGAACTCAGGTCCTCATGCTTTACTCACTGAGCTATCTGTCTAGTCCTGTGTGTGCTTTAGGGGAAGGGAAAGAGAAAGTAGAAATATTATCTTAAAGAAACTTAAAATATGGGTCCATAAAGTTTAGCTGTTTGGTTCATTTATTCACAGAAGTTCAGCATTAATACTGTATTTCGGTGTTAGTTATCCTACATGTGATTCTTTTTCTGAAAACCTCCTGGGTTTTAGGGGGAAAATTAACTTTTTATTGATAACTTCCATAGATATAGACCATAGATCATGACTATAGCCCCCTCCCACCACCCTCTCTTTTTCCTCTCTCAAACTGCCCCTCTACTGAACCCCTTCTTTCTACCTAGGCTCTTCTGTTTTCATGTCATCATTTTTTCCTCCTATTCTGCAGGTCTTGTGTAGGTAGCATCAATCACTGTGAAAAAATTTTAACTTATATGATGTGATCAGTTCTCATTGTGATATTGGAAAACCCTTAGACCAGGTGTCAGAAGTCTCAATTTAAAGTGCTGTGACTCCTGGCTTTGTTCAGCTGCTGCTTATCACAGACCAGGTGGCAAGTTTCTCACCATTGTGAGGCCATGAAGCCAAATCTCAAAGTTCAGGCAGATCTTCCTCATGGGGCCTGGCTTCCTTGTTTACAAACAGTGGTCTTTTCATGGTAGCCAAGGGTGGCAGGAGGAAGAGAACTCCCTGTGGTCACTTCTCACTTTTACCACACATCCCAAGTGTGTGCTTTAAAGAACACACACTTTTACCACACATCACAACCATTCCTCAGTCATGCCTCACTCATCCACACTAGAATCAAATGAAAGCAGTGGGTAGGCACCCCTCCACACACACAGATGTGCTAATAAATAAATAAATAAATAAATAAATAAATAAATAAATAAATAAATATTTAAAATATCAGCTATGCTGAGTTTGAGATAGTCTTCTAGAGCATGCATAATTGGTTCTTTAAGTATGAACCTTTAGCACACTTATTTTTTAAAAAGCACTTGACTGTATCATTGTACATGTAGGTTTGCAGATATCTTTGTATGGAACTCTTAAACACTAACAGAGGGGTTTGTATTAGACATCATGCTGGGCTTCCATGCAGAAACTTGTTCTCAGCTTCAGTGCAATCCTCAGCTTGCTTTTAAAGGCCACACCAGAGAATTAACACCATCCAAGTTCATACATTATGGAGACACTTTTGAGAAGCAGTTTTAGAATGTACAGTGGGATCTGAATTACTTCACTCCTGGGGATTTGTACCATCTGAGAATCAATAAACACCAAGGAAGTGCAAACACTGGGTGCTGGAAGCACTCAGCCTATGAGCTTGAACCTGGTGAACTTCCTTTTTGCTCTCTCACTTCCTGAGGGACAGTGTTCCTGTTCCCCACATGCAGGGTTTTAGTGGCTTCAATGATACTAGAGACACATCTGCCTTCAACTTAAAAAAAACAATTTTAGAGACTCTCTTAAAAATTATTTATTAATTGCAAGGAGAGGGAGAGACACAGAGAAAGAGAGATAATGGGCACTCCAAGGCTTCCTGCCACTGCAAATGAACTCCAGATGCGTGCACCACTTTGCACATCTAGCTTTACATGGGCATGGGGGAATGGAACCCCACACTTCAGGCTTTGCAAGCAAGTGCCTTTAAACACTGAGCCATTTCTTCAGCTCCAGACTGTCTTTTTTTTTTTAAACTATTTTCACATGTGCGCACGCACGTGACAGCATCCCTTCCCACTGCCAATGAACATCAAACTCATGCACCACCTTTCATTGTCTTGCTTTACATGGATGCTGGGAAAGGACTCAAGCCGGCAATACTTATGAGCACCTCTACTTTCTTTCTTTTTTTCTTTCTTTTTTTCTTTCTTTCTTTCTTTCTTTCTTTCTTCTTTCTTTCTTTCTTTTGTTTTTTTTTCTTCAGGTGGTTGTAATTGTTTACAGAGTATAGCTATATAGTTCAGGCTGACATTGAACTCATGAGTTTTCTGTCTTATTCTCTTTGGTGCTGGAATTACAAAGTATGCACCACCACACTGTTCTGTATATTTTTATGACACCATTGGCTTCTTTTAAATATATTTTCATCACAAATAAAAATGTTAGTTTACATGGTGATGTATTTTTTTCATTTATGTATGTGTCTATGTATATGTGTATGAGGGTGCAAGTGTGCATGTGTGAGTGTGGAAGCCAGAAGACAACCTAAGATGTTGAGCGTTGTTCCTAGAAATGCTGTCCACCTTTTTGTTTGTTCAGACAAGGTGCCTCATTGGCATGGAGCTAATTAAGTTAGACTGGCTGCCAGTGAGTCTCAGGGATTCTTCTGTCTCCGCCTCTGTTGTGCTGGGATTATAAGCGTGTACAGCAAACGTGGCTTTTTTATGTGTGAGGGTTCTGAGGCTCAAATTAAGGTCTTCATGATTTCAAGGTAAACACTTTACAAACAGTTCTCTCCCCAGGCCCTCTGATCACATATCAGATTATGTATCAGAATAGTTGTTTTCTTGATATGAAGACAATTTGTTATTAATTTTCTTCATATTCCATTTTAGAAAGAGTTACTGTCAGTTAAAATTTTCCAGTTAAGCTAAATTCACCTATATTATGTAGGATCTGATTAAATTGAAATTCTTTTTGAACTCTCGCTTTGTTTCTTTTCCTACTGTGGTCCATATGTATGGAGATATCCTGAAGCTGTCTAGATATGTGTCTGGAGTTCAGAGGGAGCCAGGCTGCGTTCAGCAGTGTTGGGATGGTAGCTGGTGTGGAGTGTGTGTGGTGGGGACTTGGCTGAGATTAGGGAAAGGCAGGAGGAAGATCTAATTCCAGGCTTTGGGCTTGGGTACTAACGTCTTGGTGCCATTCTGGTAGGGAACACAGATGAGGTTGAGAAGATACTAAAATTTGTTTGCATTGACTTTAAGACATTACTTAACTGGATAGAAGATAATCTAGGAGATTGTATATTCTAAATTATCCCTTTGTAGATAAGAAACTGAAGGTCAAGTGCTCTCTGCAGGGCCAAGATACCTATAATTACTCAGAAGACAAGGTAGGTAAAAGGTCACCCTTCTTACTTGACACTGTCATCCTAGATGACAAAGTAAAGCAAATAAGAAAAATAAAAAAAATAAAAATCAACCCTTTAAGAGGCCAACTAGCTTCAAAGTCTAGAGACAATTCCTACTTACTTGGAGGGAGAACTTGGTGCCCCTGTGGATTAAAACCACTCATGTTAACCTGTAAATTGTGACAGGGGTTCAAACACACATTTTAGAAATAGAAAGTTAAATTAGCAGCTTGAAGAGAAAGTTTTAGGCAAAGGACAAGGAGCTGAATGATTGCAGGGTTAGCAGGGTAAAGGGAGCCTGAAGCGAATGAAGGAGAGTGGGGGTGAGGGCTGGGGCGGGGAGGGGAGCATAGATAAGGAGGAAGGCAGATGAGACAGAGGGAGATAAGCACCTTGTGTCAGGAAAGAGACCAGAATAGGAAAGCAGGGAGAGCAGTTGGCCTCTGATGTCCTTGCCCTTGGGGTGTTGAGGACTTGCCCATCGAGGGGCTTGGGAGGTGTGGGCCAGTGGAAGGAAAGAGACTGGGGAGCTAGATCTCCCATTGAGCAGAGGAGCCCTTTGAAGGGAGAGGGGGCAGGGGGCTCTGAGATGCTAACCTTTTGTTTTAATTTCAGGAAACTTTAAGCTGTGTTTATATAGGACTAGGCCAGGCCAGACCTTTCCAGGTAGAGTAACTCAGATTCTGAATTGTAGCATTTTACTTCACCTTAGAATAATCCCTAGTTACAGTTGCCATCATACATAAATTTCTACTTCCTGACTTTGAAATATTACTTGAATTCCAAGGAAAATTTGGGTACCTGGAAGTAGAGGGTGTTTAGGGTAATAATCCAATTTCCTGGGAATTACACTAACATTGTATGCTAGCCAACCTGGAGTCAAATCTGATCTCTAAAAGGTTAGAATTTTAGGTAAGCTTTTTAACACCTTTGGGCTACAGTTCTTACATCTATAAATGGAGATAATCACTACCACACAGATTTGCCCAAGTTTGAATATGATAGTTTAAATGTATGGCCCCAAAGACTCAGGTGTTGTGTTAAAATTGAGTTTGCAGCTTGAGGCCCTGGCAGGCAGATTCCTGCTCCAGGGGTGCATGTCACTGGGGCAGATCTGAATTCCAGTCCAAGGATGTGGAGAGCAGGGTTTGTGCTCTGGGGTCCTGCTTGTTGCAGTCCTTTCTCTCAGTTTGCATATAAGAAAGTATTTTCCCCCATTGAAGGACCTTCCCCTGGGCCTGTAAGCTGAAATGAATCCATTTGAGACAGAATAGAAGTAAGCCAGGCAGAAGTTTCAGCCAGGGATAGAGGCCCAGAGGAAACCAGAAGATGCCAAACACCTGATTTCTCATCTTGGCAAGAATGAACCCTAATTTGGATTAGAACTCATGTCTGACATTGATCTACGACGCCCCCTGCTGTCCACAGTGAACTTGTCCGATCCCAGCCCCACCCAGCTACGGTCCATGCTCCAGATCAAATGACAAATCAGATCCTTCCCCCCCCCCCACCTGAACTAAACCCTATAAAGGTGGCAG